>JARKHS020027955.1:230000-458391 GCA_030143305.2 Amblyomma americanum
GATTTAAAAAAAGTAGAACAATTAGTTTTCAATTTCGTCGTATCGAACGAAGTTCTCTTAAGGTTTCCTTTACTGAGCGCATAGCGGTTAGGGTAGCCTCACCTTTAAAATAATATGGCTAATTCGAATAATATGGCTAATTCGAACTCAGCGGGAGGCTTAGTACCTTACTGGACTTGGCTGGGCTGATCGTACTGCTGATTACCGGAACAAGAACAATGCAGCCGAGTTATGCATGTAATCACAAGATAGCGGCTCTGTTTGGTTTGGTTTATGGGGGTTTAACGTCCCAAAGCGACCCAGGCTATGAGGGATGCCGTAGTGAAGGGCTCCGGAAATTTCAACCACCTGGGGTTCTTTAACGTGCACTGACATCGCACAGAACACGGGCCTCTAGAATTTCGCCTCCATCGAAATTCGACCGCCGCGGCCGGGATCGAGCCCTTGTCTTTCGGACCAGCAGCCGAGCGCCATAACCACTAAGCCACCGAGGCGGCCTGTACAACGCCTCGGTCTATGGGTACTATCCGCGGAGAGCGCGCAGTCATCCAGGCTGCCAGGGGATCATATTACCGAGTACGCGCCAGAGGCGTACAGCGAGATATCGTGTGGGCGAGCAACGCATGCGGTTAGCCTGCGACGTTGTATAAAACTTGTGGGCGCAATTCGCGTGAGGGTTGCTGGTATCGAGTTACGATCCGTTTAATCATTCGGTCGCGTTCATGCTTTCTGCAGCCTACGCCTGTTGATTGTGAAACTTCACAATGTGAGCGGCGCAGCTCCTGCAGCACTACAAGAAGTATTACTGAAAACCTATAATAAAATATCTTTTATAGTTGATGGAAAGGATTACATCCTTTTGGACAGCGCTAATTAATCGTGGACAGCGCAGTGAGCTGCGGATAGCAGAAGTATAGGCTAACGTAACGCCCTGGCGAGAGTGCACAGTAGTTAAATTCGAACTTATAATATCGTACCGGAAATAAGAAGGAGAAAATGGGAGTAGGTAGGACAAGCAGGTCACGCTTAATTTCATTTGAAGGAGATTATAGATAACTGATCGTTCCTATGAGGCACACTGTTTTAGAAGGAAGGAAAAGCTTAGCCAGAGGCCACAGAAATTCATGTTTAAATATTAGATAAGGAAATTTGCTGGGACAGGATGGGCATGGCTGGTGCAAGGCAGGAATGTTTGGAAATAGTTGGAAGTTATTTCTTTTGCTCAGGGTGTGGATAGCCTCATGATGATAACGATGATGACACCGCTGTGCAAGTTTGAGTTACCAGCAGTACTGCTTGTCCTTCTGTAAAATGAATCCTATTAGATGCTTGTGGAGATGCAGGCATTGAAGTATGATAGATGCATACTGTAGGTTCAGCGCATTTCTTGAGCAATTATGCCGAGCGCAGTGTTTATCATACATTTGTTTTTAATGCGAAAGCCTTTAATGGCTCGTTTTCCCGTTCATCTGTCCGACGTTACATCGAGCAACTGGATAAGAAAAACAATCTTTGCGCACGGTGGGATTCGAACAACCATCCTTCCGTTTCGCAGCCGAGCGTGCTAACGACTACGCTTCTTCCTGCCAACGCATATGTAGTTCTCCTTGTCTAGGACGCTGGAGAGTGTTTACGGAACGGCGCCTAATCACACGGATGCCTCCCAAACGTCCTCCTGTGTCTCTAGCATTTAAGATTCACAAACAATAGTCTACTTAATTAACATCTTAACCACACATCAGTGACACAAGCAGCAAGACCGCGTTAAAGGCTTTCTCCTCACCGCCCTACATGTCAACAAAGTGCCCCGCTGAATTTTTTTTTTCAGCGCATCTGTTGTTTCCTAAATGTGCGAGCAAGATTTGGTTCTCCGTCGCAGCTTTGAATATTTGGGTCAGTGTGCCTTGCAATCGCTGTCAACTCCGTGCCGACCAGAGTAATATGAAACTTGGCTGACATTTTCAACTCTAATTGTAAGCAGAGTTTTCCCCCGTTTATTAATGCGGGTTTAGGGCTGTTCTCCAAATTCCCGCTGGCGTAACGGCGCGGAGAGACATGACGACGGGGTGGTCAGAAATAGCGACGTAATGAAGTTGCGAAATTAGACAAAACCCTTCTCACAACGTGCAGACTCGGCGACCGGTTTCGCGCACGGATGGTTTAGGGAACCTGGCAAATCGGTGTCTCCGCGGCATTGTTTAGGAATCCAGCATTTTCGCGGCTCATTGTTTAAAGATCTTCCCTAGCAAACTCATTGTTTACGAGTCACAGCCAGCCGACCCGCTTCCCAACAACCGTTGTCGGGTGGGCGAAAAAGGCCAGCTCTAATAATTCTCTCTGTGTACTTACTGCAGCTTGTACGGAAGGACGCTTGAATACAGGCCATGGTGTCGCATTTAGGTTTAGAAATGCGGCGCTGTAGCAGCCAATCTTTTTCTGAACGGATTCAACAACACCTCATACGATCCTGGTCCCCGGGGCGCCCGTCTCAGAGATTGCCTGCAAAGAACTCAATAGCGTTCTATATCTGGGAGCACTATATAGTGCCTTCGAGGAATGCATTGTATTGTACCTGGCGTCGCGTCAATTACTGGGAGCTGCATTTTATTCTGTACTAAAAAAAAGAATAAATCGCGAATAATTTTGTCATAATAGTGGGCTCAGTTATATCCGCTGTGTGACAAAGGCTAAGATATTAAAAAAACGTGTCAATACCTGTGGTTAGAAGTTTTGGCGCGCGGAACCTGAGGCTGGTGGTGCGTCATATGCAGGGCGCTGCATTTTATTCAGTACGTTCTGTGTTTCCAGAATGAATTATGCGTTCTTTGATCCCCTTGTCATCATCAGCCTGGTCATTATAAATTATAAACAAAAGCAATTAAACGAATTAATTACAACGCGTCAAGACATGGTAGCGTAGTGGCTACGACATTCGGCGGAGGGCATGGGGTCATCTGATCGAGACCTGGTGGCAGTGAGCCCGTTTCGATAGGGGCAGAATGTAAACATATTGATCTTTGAAAACAGCGTTAAACAAATGGACGAAAAAAAACACGTTTATGGTGACATGGTCAACATGAGCGTCATCTTTGGTCACCTTTGGTCACAATGTCACATTGTTGCGTGCAGTACTGGACAACGGCATCTCTCAGCATCCTGCATTTACTATAGATAGTCGCGAAAGACGCAACTGCCGTAAAAATGTGAATTTAATATCACCTATCCACATACATAGATGTCTACCTACCCTGATAGCGTTTTGTCCTCTCGGCATCCATGCTAACACCATGTCCAACAAACGGTTCATTTGTTCAAAGCTTTACATCTGCGGCTCAGGTGTATTCATTCATCTAGCTCATTACTGGTTGAACACCTGAATTCGGTGTCTGTTTAAATAATACACGGTACAGGTTATCTGGCTCTTAAATTTACATAAACCCCTTTGTTTGTTGTCTTGAATAAACAGCGCGAACAAAGACGAGTTGTTAGTCAGCGCCGTGTCGTTCGCTTTCTTGTCTTTTGTGCTCGTCTTTGTTCGCGCTGTTTATTCAAGATGCTTAACCAACTAGCCCGCCAAAACGTGTTAACCCTTTGTTTGGTATTTTAGCTGTAGTGCTCAACTAATGCTTCCTTTGTACCACTTGCCTGTAGCATAGCAAACTAACTTGCTAGTTTCTTTTCTTTCTTGTCTTGCGTTGTCTTGTGTTTTTATGAATATTTTGCATTCGTCAGTCTTTCAATACTGATCCCCCTCCCTCCATGATATCCTCGTCTTACGGGCCTTAGGAGTATTTCTAAATATTGCAGGAATGCAGTTAAGTCTGCTTAAAAGCGGAAACGCGAAAGCCTTTTCCTTTCCTCTCTGTCTTCCTTAAATTTTCAATTTTTTTTTGATTTCTATTATTTGACATTTTGTTGTTTTCGCTTTTATTTGTTTTGTGTTATTTTATTTCATGTTTTGATATCTTTGGTTTGTATTTTTGTTTTGTATGATTTTTATTTTTTATACTAAGTAAGCCTTCTCGCGCATTTACATCCTTTTTCATCGCATCAGTCACACGAAACCTGCTTCAAACGCAGCATTTGTTTTCATTAATTAACTTTAAATAATTAATTAATTATTAATTATAATTCATCAACCAAACTTTTCCCATTTCAAGGTCTGCTCGCGCATTACCTAACGCAATCAAACCTTTGGACATTTATCTCAACAGAACGACGTACGCACTCATGCGGAAAACACCTACGGACACTTTTTGCTGAAGCGAGATAACCATGCATATCTCGAGTCATAGTATTAATCATAGCATTAAAACAGTGTCATCTGTATCGTCATTTAAGCGTAAACTCAGCACGTTCATTCTTTCCTCTTCATTAGCAAGCTGTTTCAATCCACACTGTATCTATCTGGTTTCCTCTCTCATTGAAACTTCACTTTTAAGTGCATTTGTTGTGTTCACTTCATAATCTTGTATTCTTGAAATATCGCTAACAAGTTTGTATTGATATGCAATGCTGCTTCATGTTGTTATTTGTTCGTTTTTGCTTTCGCACATAGAAGTCCCACTACAGCGCCAAACTTTGGGACCTCTTTTTTGTAACCTTCTTTATAAACATAAGATTTGTAATTATTTCTGAATAACCTTTGAAACTTTGAAACCAATGCTGTCGCATTAATAACTATATTGCCGCAACAACGGTGCCCAGAAAGTCGACGCACCTCTCCACCCAGCCCCTGTTTACGTTTTGTATAACTGGTCCTTCGGTCACGTTTGCGCGTCGTTCCGTGGCCATGTTCGACACGCTGTCATTGATTATATGCGTCTACCTCGCCACGTGATGTGCCTTTCCTGCTCGCCGTACACAGGAGCGCGGTCCTAAGCTATATGCAGCTTCCAACCCGCGCTGACAGCGGCCCTGTCGCGTGGACTCCCCCCTGCGTGACAGCAGCCACGAAAACACTTCCCTTTCCGCTCGTGCCTGATGTAAGTATAGTTTGGTAAGCTGAATTCTTCATTATCTTAACAGGTCGCGAAAAAGGACTCTCGCATGGCGCTAAAAACTTCCGCAGACTCACTTAAGAGGCGATGTGAAGTACCGAGAAGGCCGACCGGGGTAATGTGTGTTTTTTTTTTAATTAGGAAGTTATTTTTGCTCTCTCCAGGGGCAAGGCCTTTTCAAAGAACTGCGTCAGTGTCGGAATATTACTGAGAGATGATAAGTTCCCTTTGGAGATGATGATCTTAGCTCGCTGTAAAGTTTTAAATATTTGGATTAGGAATGAGTTTCATCCTTTCAAGGTTTTAAGCCGGATTCGAGAATGAATAGTTTAAGTTCATCGATATTTTGACACCTGTGATTAAAATATTCCGAAACTTTCCATACCCAGCAATTCTGGACAAAAGCATTTTTCAACGGGGAATCATATGAGCGCCATTTTTTAAATAATGTAAGATTTCACTATAACAATCAACAGATCTGCAGATCACCCGACGGCGCCTTTGATGGTTTTTCTATTAATGTTTTTGCTATCGTCAAAAGCGTTCCTCATTTGGTTTTCGATGTGAGTCTGAACTGTTCGATGCGCCCAATGGAAACGCTTTAAAAGAAAGATTTTGCTACATATCAGAGGAATGGGCCATTACCTTCAATACTGCCGTAAAAGCAGCTTACAATTTTCTAATTTTCAAAATTTTTGCCCGAAATTGTTCGAAATGCTTGAACGTCCTTTCCTGTGTCAGCGCGGTGGAAATTTAGTCTCACGCTCATTGATTGTTAGGTTCCTCCCATGTATCGTATTTGACAGGAGGACCATTGAAGCATGCATAGATCACATTAGACGGCGCGCAGTTCAGGCTAGTATATTCAAGATGAAGCCGTCTGCCGTACTTCCAGCTGTAGTGTCGCTTTGTAAATGCTTGCATGCCGTCCATCTTGGTTGACAGCATGAGCTTATTTTTGCCGGAACTTCTTATCGGGCCTAGCGTGCACTAGGATATCGCTCAGGTTTGTGTTGCGTCTATTCGTCGCCTTCGGTGCATCAGAAAATATTTTCTTGTAACAGTCGTTGCTAGTTAAAATAGGTTGGTACTTCCGCAGATGTTGTTCATGTTAAAAAGTAAGTTCGAGTATTTTCTTATACATGCTGTGGGTCGTTCACTATTGCCTTCTCGTCGTCTTTCAAATACAGTACCTCATGGTACACTGGTTGCTCGTTAAAAAGTATTGAGGGAGTTCTGGTATGGTTCCTGTGAATTAGAGGGTTTCTAATGAGTGGAGATGCTTCACATAGTTATCGTCTTCAGCACACATTCTTCTAATGCGCGTTGCCTGCCCAACAAATAAGCCATGCTTAGAGTGTTTTAGGTTTGGTTTGGTTTATGGGGGTTTAACGTCCCAAAGCGAGTCAGGCTATGAGAGACGCCGTAGTGAAGGGCTCCGGAAATTTCGGCCAAATGGGGTTCTTTAACGTGCACTGACATCGCACAGCTACACGGGCCTCTAGAATTTCGCCTCCATCGAAATTCGACCGCCGCGGCCGGGATCGAACCCGCGTCTTTCGGGCCAGCAGTCGAGCGCCATAACCACTCAGCCACCGCGGCGGCGAGTGTTTTAGGTCATGGGTAGTTAAATATAACTAGTTCTGTCGGTCTGTAGGCTTCCTGTAGAGCCTGGTTTTAAGCTGACGATTTTCTAAAGGAATGGTAGTGTCAGAAATATTTGCGTTCTAGAGCAGTGGAAGTCAAGTTTAATGCTGCAGTGGAATTAATTAAAGCGCGAGGCGAAATATCTTATCTCGGATGCTTATCTCGAATATATTTATACTGTTGTTTATCGTCGAGCTTACGTTCCTTCCCGCCACAAAATCTACTAGCGCCTGTGTTTCGTTTTAGTCAATGTAGACACATCTTCAATGAACTTGAACTATTCCTTTTCTAATCAGGCTTCAAACCTGCAAGCGATAGAAAATAAAGAAAGGCATTCCTAATCCACAAATTTAAAACCTTACAACCAGCATTGGTCAACATCTCCGAAGGAAACAAAATCTCTACGATACATTCTGGCACCGACGTAATTCTTTAAAAAGGTCATGCACCTGGTCAAAGCAAAAATAACCCCACAAGACAAAAACACCTTACACCAGCATTTTCAGTACTTCACATCGCTTCTTTCACCCTACGCACACCCCTCCCGCGCCTTCCAACCCGTCATCCGTTTCTTTTTAATTAATTTTTGCCCTTTCTTTTTATTTCTTACTATTGTCGCTTATTCCTACCTACGTTTACCTTTTGCTGGGCACCTACTGCAATCATTTCTCAGGGAACCTTGACTTTCGTGATCGTTCCCCCTCCCCCCTTGCTTTGGCTCTTTCTCCACAGCCCCTTATTTTTTATTATTTTGTATTAATGCGTTATAACAAGCAGTGTCAGTGCAAGCCGAAAATGACGAGCCCCATCTGTCAGCAGCCAGTGGCAGGTGGCCCACATGCCACGCTGGTAAGCGGATAACCTCTCCACCTGGCTACTAACGGACTCGTTTTTCCATCCGTGTTGCCATTCGGCGTAGCCACACACCACTGTCTTTGGTGCCGGTCCAGTTGATCCTCTGCAGGATTCAGATCCTAGGCACAAGGTTGACGCTGCTGTAACTTATAGGTGCGACCGGCCCTGTGGAGTACTTACGGCTGTTTCCATACCACAGCTGCGCTTAGGTCATAATTAAGATAAATCATTCGAGGCCAGGTCTCCTTTATCCCCGGTATCCAGTGGCCATTGTCCCCGTTTTTAGTGCAGGTCAGAGTCCTGAAGTTATGTTGGAAGTCGCTGGGAAGCCTCCTTCCGAACTGTCCATTTTCCTCGGATAATTCGCACACGTACATCCAAAACACGGAGCGCCCTCTGGTTAACGACAAAAGCATCAGCAATAACATCATCCTGCAATATAACATCCTGCGCCGATGCCGAAACCAATAGTGAATCGAGAAGCGAACATATCGTCTATGCTCACCAAATTATAAAACAAGTGAGTCGATTATAAATGCTCATCCTGCGCGAATGTTTCTAGCGCAGCTTACGACCAACTTTTTCATCGCGTGACCTTATACCGTTCTGACGCACATTAACGTTTAGTTTTATTATCAGCAGCGCACACGTGGAACGATGTTCGGCGGTCCACAGCAAGCATGCAGGCATGTGCCAAAGAAAAAGAGCGGGGAGCTTTAAATGGAAGCAACTAGAACAATAAGGCCAAAATAGCGTGGAAGAGAGTCCACGCTAACTTAATTATAGCAGCCACCCAAGCGGGTCCCTACTAAATATGTTCACCCGAGCAGTGTGGCATGTTACCTGTAGTATTTTTTGCGTACAAAGCGGGGCACTTCGGAGTCAGTTTGTTTTTTTAAGCGTGACCTTTGCGAGTGCCGCGTTCTGCTGACGCACATTTTCATATTTACGCGTGCTTTACGAGGGCAGCTTGCACTTCTCGCTTCGTTATTTGGTGCGGGATTCAAACTGCTGTCTTTTTTATTTATGACAAAACAAAAACTGCCCCCAGTTGAAGTTCAAGCATTGTGGTGGGTTGCTTCGCTTATTAGAGAGCGCAGCTAAGAGCTCGTTTTAATGCACGCAAGTTCGAACACATTACCGCTTTATGCGAAGCACTTAGCGGTAAGCACATACTGGCACAGACTGAAGGAATGCTTCGATCGTTTCTGCAGCTGTGTTAACATATGTAAAGTCTGCTATTCTCACAGTCTTGCTCTAATTAACGTTTCAATACACATTCACTGGCGGCGACCTTGCGCACCGCTCTTGATTACTGTGTATATCTAAAGCCTGCATTGAGCCATGACGTTCGCAACAATACAACAGATATCGCTTCCAATACCTCACGCGATAAGGTATATTAACGCGATAGCGTTATGACCACCTTCTCCAGAAAATCCGGTGTCAGCGTAGGGAGCATCAGCAATGGCGGCGTCGGCGTTGTCTGGCGTTGTGCACGAAAAATCACGAGCATGGCTCTGCCAGGTGCTCCCCAGAGAGCAACCTAGGAGGCAGGTGGACCACCTGGGTCACGCGTACTTGCTGCGTCATCACAACGTGCCCACCTGATAGAGAGCAAACAGCCCACCGTGGCAGGTGGCAGTTAAACTAATGATTGGCCGCTCGGGAAGAGCAACCTCGGCCGCACAAGGCCTATACCGGTGGTAGCACCTGTCACCGCAGGGCAGTGGCGCATCGTATAACCGCCACACCAGTGCGTCAGGAGGGGTACGAGGATTCCCGGGGATCTATGACAATAAAGTAGAGAATGAACTTCTGCATATCTAGGAATTAACCCATTATGCTATCGCGTCATACGCTTAAGGCGCAGCTTAATTGTCCTCTCCAATTTTTAATGCGAAAACATTTCTAGGCTATGCCGACGGGGTCGTGTCACCAAAGCGTGTTACCGAAACGTGTCCGCAGCGATTGTGACGATCTCAGAAGAGAGAGCATCAAACGAATGGTTGTGATAGATAGTGAACATTGCTCAAAACATTTCATGCTAATAGGATGATTAGTTAAATGAATAGAGCCAATAATGTCAAAAAACGTCTAAAAAGCGCGGACGTCGATATAGTGAGTCGATATAGGACGTCGATATAAGTGAAATGAATCCTGGATGGCAAAATAGTAGAAAAATAGGCAAAGCAAAGAAAATAAAGTTTCAAATTCGATTTAAATATGTTAGATGAGTGATAATTAATCAAATAAACAGTTTGGTTGGCATAGATTAATTAGTTCAATTACTTAGAATCAAACGTCAATGGACTCAAAGAGGGGCAAAGAGAGGCGACGAGTGTCGCGGAGGCTTCAATAGTTTCGCATTCCTCCAAAGCGGGCAGCCGCAGTGATCTCTAACGTTTTTTGGCACAGAGTTTTGTTCTCGATGATTTCGCTTGCGGCCTTAGAAAGCAGCTTGCTATACATAGTAGTGGTCAGTCCTCGTGATTGCGGTCAGTTTTTCCCCTCTAATTTTTTTCTTTGTTATTCAAATTTCCTGTCCTTCTTTGTTACGTGCATCTAGCCACCCGATGTGCGCTCCCCTTTGACGCATGTGCTCTCGCTTGCGGACGTTCCTTCTTTAGCGGGTCGGCAGCGTCCACATGCGGGCAGACCGTTAATTTTACTACGGCTCAGGTCAGGGACATGCGAAGAGTTGAAGCTATGAAACGAAACAAACAAAGAGTACGCCAGGTGTAGTTCCACACGGTACCTGCATGTCTTCTCTATACGAAACTAGATTAGGTCGCGGGGTGAACGACTGTCCTCGAGCAGGAGAGAGACGTGTTTTACGCAGTCACCGCAACGAGTGAAGGCCATGTGCGTGAGACTACTACAAACGTTCAAAGTGGTTCTCGTCCTCCCTGATTCATTTTGAGACTTATTGGACGGTATACAGCATTGCAAACTCATTTCGCGGCATAACGCACCAGCGTCCGGGCGGAAGTTTTTGTCATCCGAAAAAGATACAACTTTGACGTCCACTGCTCTGCACCAAGGCTAGACGGAAGTACTTGCAGTTTTCTCGGGAAAGTATAGACCGCAGAAATACAATGATGAAAAGAAAAACACTGAAAAAAAGGAAGTTACCTCTCTTGGTTAAATGCCCATGTAGCGCAGTGATGTAGCTGCTGCTGATGATGATGATGATGTAGATGATGATTTAGCGCAGTTCCAGGAATTTTCAGTTTTGCAGAGCAGTTTAGAAATGCAGTTTGGCGAAAGGTTAATTTTTGGGGGTTTTCAGGGCAGTTTAAGTGCCGGACTTTTTTTAAACACAGAATTTTTCTTTGTGCTGCAATGGAAAAGTGCCATAAATAGGAATTTTCGGGTCTTATTATGCGAATTTTTGGTTACGGCTTGCAACCTCACTGAAGTAGAGGTCGTCCCGTAGGTTGCACACATCACGATAGAGTCCTGCACGAGAGAGGAGCTTGTAATGCTGAGAAGAGCATGAGCGACGCGTGCACTGATCACGTGGTCGAGGTGGAGACAGCTTGGACAATGCTGATACTCTGATATCTTAGGTTTACAGCCAGTGTCCTACTCGATAATGAAGATCCAGCTTCTCAGAGGATAAGACAGCAGGAGTTGCTGAAAGCCCATAGAGGAACGAAAGCGTTTTAAGGTGTGTGAAACCACATCTTTCTGAAACTGGTGTAGTCCTTTTAATTTGGCAGTGCTTTTTATTCATTTGTTTTTTCCTTACCCAGTGTGCCCCCGCTTTTATTCGATAAACGACGACGAGCTTGACAGGTTGGCTTCTACTGCACTGATAAGGACGCGATTTGGTCGCATTTCTTGATGCGCAGCTCGTGCGGCTGGCCACTTTCTCCCGTAATCTCCCTCTACTTCATTTTTGCTTTGTAACGTAAACATGTGAAGAGATATCTGTGCGAGACACAGCCACCGGTTTGCGTAGCTACGACATTCAACACGTAACAAAGTTCACGAAGCAACATCTGTCAGTAATAATTGCAAGGAGATTCCTACTCCTGCTGACAAAGCTAAGAGCAACCGGCCGAGGAAGACCCGAACGGTTCCGGGCCACGGGCACAGCGATTTTCCTCCGCTCTTCTTTCCTTTCCAATGGGAACTCCGTGTATGAAGTGCCGTACTTAAAAAGCTGACTCGCATGACACCGGTTGAACTATCCCCTCCTCGACTGTGTCTAGGTGGAAAAGAAATGTGAAGACACCGGTGTGCTGCACGATGTCAGTGCACGTTAAACAACCTCAGGAGGTATAAATTTATTGAAGCGAAAACTTCACTACGCTAGTCAACACCACGCTTCGCGCGAGCCGGCGTATGTCGAAGCAAGAGTGACGTCCCGCACGGCACAGGTGGCCGCCGCCGACTCTTTCTCTCTCTCTCGCTCCCTAGTCGACACCTCAAAAACCAAACAAAACAAGTAAACCGACAGCGTTCATTGGCGTTGACAACTTTGCAAAGGCCGTTCATTTTCACGAAAAGAAAGGCGCACAACCAGCTCCGTTGGTCAGTGGAGACCTCAATCTCGCGTTCGATTTGTATATCCTGGATTAGCTGAGCTAATTCACATTAATTTTTTGGTGCCCTCTATTCCGGCCCCTCACTCTTTCTCTATAGCTTAATTCCCTCCTTCCACCCTTCCTTTGTGGGGCGTTTTAGGGATCTACCAAGAAGAGAGACTGTTACTCCACTTTTCATCTCCTAAAAGCATATTTTCATTTTGATCCTGCAAAGAAGATTCTAGAGCACTAGAGGTGAACAGTGGTGGCGAGTCGTTGCGTGGACATAGACCGCACCAGAAAAAGTGTTAGGGGTTTAACTACGTTAAACCGAGTACACGTGCGAAAGCAGGGGACACTTAAGTTCTGCCTTACAAGTTTTAGTGGGTTTTTGCCTATATATTCAGAATTGGCCTTTCTATACTTAGCATTCATACATCGCGGCGGATCATCGTCTCATTAGCAGCGCAGTGGCGCAGCGGCTAAGCGACGCGCCACTCCGCTGGCACGTGGCTGTTTCGATCACAGCCACCTGCAGGGGCTGTGCTACCCATGTTGCTTTTCCAGAGCAACCGCTCGCGACCAATCATTACATTAACTGCTATCTGCCACGGTGGTCAGTTCGCTTGCAATCCAGTGGGCAGGTTCCGATGACGCCACATGGTCACAGGGCACGAAGCACAAGACAAGACAAGACAATACAAGGCAAGACAAGATTATTGCTAGGGTTGCTATGTCCCCAACGGCGCTTTCGCCGTAATATCGTAGCGTTTAATTGTGCGACGAGGTTCAACGGCGATCCAGAAAGGAAAACAGTAGCGCCGAAAAAACACAGACACAGTAGAAGAATGGCGTAGGACGAGTGCTAACTTCATCTGACTTTATTCCTTGAAAAGCGAGCAAGTATACAGAACACCTATAGGCATGCGTAGACAGAAATCTCACGTGCGATCACAGAACCGTTCAAGGTATGAAATCTCAGCTTTAACAAGGTCACAGATGTATCGCTGACACACCCTTTTCCCCTTTTCCTGATGTGCTACGCCTCTAAAACCTCTAAAACCTCTGTTTTAGAGGCGTACCTTTCCTTTCTGGATCGAAATTAACCATCTAGCCCAAATAGAAGTTCTTCTAAACTATACGTTCAACGGCGATGTGTTTTATTTAAGACTCAGAAATCAGAGTGTTTGAAGGCCGAAGATATGGCGAGTTTACTTTTCGGACTATACAGCCAGAACATTCTTGGAGGCTAGTTGGAACATTTCTGCCGAATTTCTAGCGCTAAAAGACGAGGAGAGCAGAATAACGGCCAGTGTTATAGAATTAAAACTGATTAAGCTTGGCGTTCTGCCTTCATCTTTCTGAATAAACTTCACATATTTAACTGGAGCGAAGCTCCGGAGTAAGCCGCCGCGGTGGCTGAGTGGTTATGGCGCTCGGCTGCTGGCCCGAAAGACGCGGGTTCGGTCCCGGCCGCGACGGTCGAATTTGGATGGAGGCAGAATTCCAGAAGCCCGTGCATTGTGCGATGTCAGTGCACGTTAAAAGAACGTACCCCAGGTGGTCGAAATTTCCGGAGCCCTTCACTACGGCGTCTCTCATTGCCTGAGTCGCTATGGGACGTTACACCCCCATAAACCGAAGCTCCAGAGTAGTGAAGTCATTCGGTGCCAAAACAAACACAAATTAGTTCCTCGTACTTATTCAACCAAGAATGTCGTTCTTTGAATAACATTAATTATCGCCCCTGGACAACAACCAATGGAATTAGCCATAAATTTTACTTTTTGGAGGCGAAAACTGGTTTTCGGTGTGACGGTGGTGTTGCTAGAGGAAAGGCAGTAATTCAAACATTAGCTTTTGATTTTTTTCTACCTCCGTTCTAAATCGGCTTACCACAGAAGCTAAACAAAAAAATTTTCGCCGACGAAATGCGGTCAACGGTTTCAGCAAATTTTGACACCTACGGGTACTCACAGCATTAACATGGCGCAAGACTTTTGCGTGCTTAAAAACCTTACCTTCAAAGCCTAATCGCGTTCAACCTGACCGTGCCGCCAAAGGCCATGCGACTAAACACAAATGGAATCCTTCTATAGTAAGTGGTAGCTGAAGACAGCCACTTCTGACAGCACTTTTCCCCGTGCGTACTAAATCGGTCACCTCACGGTCTCGGTGTGCTCCTCGGAACGTGCTCCGGCGAATTATGCGCAAAAAAAAAAGCTACACTCTTGTGACATTTTGAACGTCAGCGTGCGTACGAGTGCGCGTAGTGACGTAGCGCTAAGCGTCTTTGAGCGGCTCGACAAAGTCTCTAAGCTCGTATAAAGACATACGCTTGTAGCTTGCTGGCACCACAAATAAAAATGTCCGTAAAGAGAACCTTTGAGTGTGAAAAGCCTCCGTCAGTGCAGTGTAAGTTTAGCTTGCTCAGTGCTTTAACGGCGCAGCCGATGCCAAAGAACAGCTTTGGCTGATCCACTTTCGGCCTTGCGAAGCATGAGTCACCGGGTTTGATGACGTCGACATAAGAGGATTCTTGAAGTCGCGGCAGTGGATTGATTTTGTCTGGATTGTTTTCTTTACTCGATGAAAAATGGAAGAAAGAAGCAGGACCAAATTTCTAAAATCACTTTTTTTTCTCAGTCTGGGAGTATAAGCCGCTTGGGGAAATGCGGACGAGACGCGACTCCAGTGGGCTTCACAATCTGCGCCATTTGTGCGATTTGCGGGCCTCGTTCTAGCAAACTTTTCTTGCTGTTGTCCTTATGTTCCTTAAATAAAAAAACAACGCCTCCTAACTAGGACGCATTTCATATAACAGGATAGCATCCCCTTTATGAAAGTTATTCAGAGGGAACTAGAAAGAGGAAATTCCTTTAATGCAGTGCCAGGTTTGGCACTGCTATTCAAAGTTTAACGTGCTGAATCAGAACGCACTGTTGGTTTTGTGGCAACTACCTCTCCATTGTTAACTAACCGCTGTATTCATTTCTTCATTGTAGCTTTCGAAATAGTCCTTCTTGCACTTTTTTGTCTTTTATATTGTAATCATGCACTTAAAGAAGCGTGTTGTTTACTTTTATTTGTCAAACTTTTATGCTAATCCTTGACATAGTGTACACTTTTTAATTTCATCTTGCGATGACTTGAGTTTGAGTGGATTACTTACAGCTATTCGGTGTTTCTCAAAACTTCCCGTCATGATAGCCTGCTGTAGCTTGTGTTCATGCACAAATGACGTTTTATAGCGTATGCCCCCCCCCCCCCCCCCCCCCTTCTTTGTCCTGTTTAACACGCTCACCAAGAGCGTCGGGGGGTATGTTTGATAAATAACTAGATAAATAAAAACGTTTGCGGAGGCGCGGGACTGTTGGAGTTAGCATGTTAGACAAAAAAAAACGGCTATCTCTAGCAAGTATATTCGGCAGAAATTTGGAGAAAGCGGCTGAACTCTGTCTGCTGCATCAGAATCGGTGAACATTATTAGTATAGCCAACGAAGTATTTGCGGGGGTCTGGACGGGGTTGTCTGATGTTCATTATGCGTTGTGGTCAATGACGGTATAGTGAGTTTGAATGCCCAGCTTCTGTGTCCTGTGTCTGGATAGGGAAGGGGAAGGTGTGGAGAATAAAAGGTGCATCATTTTAGCAGAAGCTCTCTGGTTATAGCCTTAGTTAACATTTCCATGCGCCGCTCCTAAGTTCGATTAAAATCAAACATTTCTTCTCCTAAGTTAAATCTGGGCCTCAAGAAAGCCAATTCGTTTGGCAATGCAAACAATCAAAGGTTTATTCTTACAAGCATATACAAAATTTTGTACAAATTGGCACAATGGCGGAAAATTGTAACATCGAAATGCCAAGATTTATCAAATTAACACCTGAGGGACCAATCTTTCAATGCTTGTAATGACGGTAATAATTCAGACAAAAAAGAAAAAAAGAAATTCTTAGTATTAATGGTGTAAAATCTGTGTGTGTGAAAAATGCGGAAGACATACTACGGAGCTGTTTTGTGAAAAGATATTTACTGGGTCCGCTAGTACACATAAAAAACTAAATTTATGACATAAAGGGTTCTAAATTTACCTGCAACCAATAAATCAATGCTAGGTACAGAACACTTCCCGGAAAATCTGCAGGTTCGCTTGGTACGCAATCGTGTAGAAAGCTGAGGGTCTGATATCGAGGACGCCTGAGACAAATCATTGGAAGAACAGTTTCCCAACAGTCATGTTTCGGTTTTGAAAACACTTAAGTTTTTAATAATGAATGACACATCTCCTGTGGACTTTGATATGTTGTATACCTGGGCACGAGTAGAATAGTGTGCGCGCATTAATCTAAGAATGTGGGCCAGCAAGGCCCTACAGGTAGATCTTCTTGGAGCCCGAATGTTACCTGCACAAAACAAACTACGGATATCATTTGACGCAGCGTTTTCTTCAACGTAACCCATAAAGTATATAGTAACCAGATTTAAAATTTATAAAAAGCTTTTTAATTTAAATGTCATTTTAAAAACGGTATATTTCTCAACAACTGGAAATAGCTAGCGTTTTTATAAAGTACTTGGTCCATCAAAAAGAAACAGATGGTGATTATTTAAGCAGTATTTAATTCAGACAAATTATACTCTTCTGGAACAAGCCTGAGCATCACCTCTTTCATTTCATTTCTCCATTCTGCCTGCTATCCTTTATTTACGCTGCCCCAGCTCAGGTGCTTCCGTATCGATGGCAGATGCTCGGGGCTAGCAAAAATCTTTTCCTTCCTTTTTACTATTATTTTAATAAAAAACCAGTACCACCACCACCACAAGCCTGAGACAGATGAAAATCTTCGTTTCCGGAGACGTCGAGCGTTAGAAGAAATACTGCACCGTGATTTTGAACAGCCTGCCCATATCCTAGACACAACCCGAAATTAGCTCGCTCACCGCCGACTATATCCGGGAAGCACACGCGGAGCGGGACACTGTTCTGCACGTGAGGGAATTAAGAGGCGCCGCGAAGGGCTCCCTTGACAACCAACCATCTAATACCACTCCAGCTTACAAAACCGGCACGAGGACCCTCTCTTGCCCGAGCGGGGGCGTGGTTGTATTTTGTAAGTGTCCCGCTCGCGCCGTTCCCTTTCCCGCGTTATTCACCACATGTCGAGCATCCTCGTGTATCGTGGGAGATGCACGTTGTCATTATACAAACCACACGCGTGCCATGCATCACCACTCAACCCAAGCCAACCAAGCCGAGTATATATACGCGCCTCTTCGCCTAGCTGCTGTTCAGTCCCTCCTGTCGTCGCCTGTGTTAGCTCCCGACTACCTGGCCCGTGAAAGTGGATTAGGCGCTTTCTCGACTCGGGACTTACTACAGTACGCCGTTCGCGCGGTACCCCGGGAGCACCAACATTGCATATCTAACTCGGCGACGTGAGGATCAATCAGGTAAGCTCACTTTCTGGTTACATTTTTCCGTAGTGTGCCGCGTTATGATAGGGTCGCTGCGTATGATGGTTGTAGCTTGATCTTAATGGCGAAAGGGCAAGTTAGCAAAAGTGCGCCATAGATAACGTGCGCATCAAAGATTCAAAGAACTGGATGTCCCTATTCCAGCGCAAGCTCTCTTAGCCCAAGCTTGTCAATTAAGTCCTATTTCCCTTCGCGTGACATACATACCCGCTACTTCCAAGGGGGCATCACAGGTCATGCCCAACAATTTTGAACGAAAGCATTTTTTATGAGTAAAGAGTTTATAAAAGCAATTTCTTCATAAAATGTAATATTTCCCTATAACAATCATTATATCCGCAAATCACCCGACGGCAGTCTTGCATTTTTTTTTCTATTCGCGTTCTTGCTGTTGTCACAGTACGTTCCCCATTGGTTTTCTATGGTAGTCTTAACTGTTCGATGCTAGAGTAGCATCTTTCTAGTTGTTTTATCTACATATGAGACTGCGCTTACACTGCGTTCAATTACCCGTTCTCGTGCCTTATCTCCTTTAACCGTAATTAAACCCGCGATGCAGCAGGGGTGCAGCAGAGGCTCTTTTTGTTATTAATTTATTGTGTTTGGCGTGCATTCTGCAGCCCTGTTTTTTTTTTTTTGTTGAGATCAAATCCAACTCTGCTAAAAACATGATGGACTGCAGCTTTAGGCAAACTTCAGGGAAGTCTTGTGCAGCGATGTAAAAAGTGACGATGATCATGAGTTTTTATGACGCAAGGGCATCTGTGGCCAAAGAGCGCCATAGCACAAGGTGTTTTCTGCTACTCAAGGTGGGATCAAAAACCCATTTTGTGAGCATTTCACCCCAAAGAAGCCAAGTACCAGAAAGGCAAAAGCTTGGGCTTACTGCATCATCCGTGAGTACCCAGCGGCACTTGGGATCGAGCCCCCTGCCTCCCGCATGCGAGGCGGAGGATGTAAAAACTATGCTCCGGCAAGCTGCTATGCTTAAGCTGGCAATGCTTCTGGTTAATATCCGCTATGCTCACAAAACTTAGAACCTTTAATGTCGAGAGATTAGTGACTGCAGAATCCACAGCCTGTATGTCTTGAGGCGACTGCGAAGTCTAAAAGGGCTGCTTGTATCTGCCTCATTGATCTGTTCGCGTCACTCGCAAGCCGGCTCTTTTCTTCTATCCGTCTTGAGGCGAGATGAGATCACACGGGAATTGCAATCCTTCGCAGATTCGTCCCCGTTGATTGTTTTTCTTCTCTGCCGCTTGTCGCATGTTTTCTTCCGCCCGTATAGCTTGCAGTTCTTTGAGCTGTGATGGCCCGGAGCATCTTTCGTAACTGCCCGCTAGGGTGCCTTCATTAATGACTTTTCCTGCGTGGGGCCAAGATTGCTCCTCACGCGTTTTTCTTCTTGTTCTTTTTTCTTCTTTCGGACGCCCCACAAAAGATAGGAGGATAGAGGGTTGTTTTTTTGCGCACAGGATTGAATACCACCGCTGTATGCACGACTCCGAATTTGTTTATTCTTATTTTCCTTTTATTGTGTACTTTTCTCGTTTCTTTGGCGCCTGTTCTTCTTTTGTTGCGCGTCGATCTAGGCCAGAAACCATATCCTTCGCAGGCAAAGCAGCTCCCTTGGCGCGCATAACGTGTTTACGAAATGGCCTGATCATGGCCGAACCCACTCGCCGAAGAGAAAAGCCCAGCGCAGACTGAGCTCAATGGCAGCGAGGGGTCGACATTTAAGTGCGGTCCGAAAGCATAAAGTTAGAACGCGTGATTGCCATCGTGTTTTTGTATAGAGACGGCATTCTCCAGCGAAGAACGGAGCATTAATCTGGTTCTTTTCTTGCACATGTAGGCGCGTGTCCGTTGAAGCACTCGTATTTTTTGTTGCATTTGTACTTTGTGTTCTACTATTTCTTTACACTAATATATAGGTACAGGTTGGTAGGAGCCAGAGAATGGTGAGAAATATTCGTACGCAGAAAACACGCATGTACAGACGTACGCATTAAATGGGAAGATGTTGCAAACAATCCATAAAGCGACCAAGATGCAATATAGAGCGTAGTAAAACATTGTCCGTGAGGTCAATAGGGTATTGTAGAGGAGGAACCCACGCAACAAAGAGTAGGTCGGAGGTAGCAGAAACAGAATTCAATTCCAATTCCAGGTCCAATTTGCTGCTTGGACGCCCACTCATTGGAATGCTTATTTCTTGATATCTCCATCGAGATCGTCTTGGGCGAGGGGCATTTGTGTGGAAAGCACTCGAGGCCGCCCTTATAAGTGATAAACAACCGAAAGCGTCCAGCGGAAAGACACGTGCTCTTTGCAGCTGGACGAAGACCTGACACCCCTTATGCGGTTCAGCAGCAAGTGGAGCATCAAAGCAGGGCTATTTCAGAAAAGAGCAAACACGTGTATCGAAGAACACAGATGTGGAAACTATAGTAGAAAACATTAAGGAGCAGATGATGGGACTCCAGAAAATTTCTTTGTATTTTTGTCACTGTTTCCTTCTGTAATACTACAGCTTTGGCCACTTATTGCGTGTCGTCAACAACAACGATGCGCGAGCTCTGACTCGCGTCATTTCTTTCAAACATACGTGAAATGACCTCACTGCTTGCGCTGTTATTTATGTAAGGCGCAAATTTTTTTCCTCATGCTTGGAGGCGAATATGTTCGGTGACCTATATGGCGCCTGCAATAGGACAGTGATGCATCTTTTTCCTACGCCTTTTTGCGCGTCAGCGGGCGAGTTCATTAGCACTATAGCAAAGATGGTTGCGTCACGCCAGACGCCCCTTTAAGTGAACTAAACAAAAAGCAACAACATAGCATCTGTTGCGCAGCATACCCTGCAAGAAAACGTATTCAGTCGCCAAAAAATAACAATAAATAAATTACATAACATTTTTCTCAGTACCCATCGAACTCATAGTCTCTTGTGTACTATCAACGTGCTGTTAACGGCTCGCGAATATTGGCTCGTGTGTTGTTCTTCAACTTTTATGGCGTTCTACTGCTCAAATGGCGTTCTCCTGCTAACAATAAATTATGTTCATATGGTGCCTGCCTGATGAGCGCGAGCAACTGCGCAAGTAGGCGGGAGGGACGAGCAAAAGCATGGAGTTCTTAGTTTTAAAATGTCAAAGGGCAAGTGGTGCGACACCATGGTGGACACATATGGTAAGGCCTATAGTCACACTTGATCGCTGGCTCACTTGAAGGTCAACCGGCAACCCACGGCGAAATCGGCTTTATCTAGCGTAGTGAAGCTTTCGCCTCAAAATCGTGCCCAAGTCGTAATGAATGATCGGTGGGTTTGCTGCTGCTTCTGAGGTCAAGCCCCGTACAGTCATGAGTAACGTATCCTTAAAATATGTAGAGAATAACAAAAATTACTGGTGGCTCTGTGTACTCGCCATAGTGCAAATCAATACAGGATAACAAGACAACGAGGAGAGGCGGGTGTCTGCATTGTTATGTCTGTGTTTCTCTCGTTATCGGTTCCTGTTCTCGCCGCAGCTTGGCGCCAGCGGCACCGACGGTCGTTGCTCTAACGCTTCAGGTTAAGTTATCCGCGACTGCATGTCACTTGCCAGCGCGGTAGATAAGTGACTGCTCTTAAAAATTCTGTAACCCGCAGCTGCACTGGGAGCCCATTCATCACGCCTTGTGCATGAATTCTTGAATGAAGCACGACATGATGCTTCCCTGCCAGCCCGGCGGCTGCACATAGGTCTCCGTGCGGCGTATTGTTACTTTAAATACTGAAGTATCAGTTTAAGAGCAACAAAGATCACTGAACGCACTGAAGACAGCCCGAAAAGCAGCTGTTGGCCTTTATAAGAGCCGACTTCAGGCTTCGAGCTGTGGTACAGAGTGATTGAGTTAACGCTGGAGATCCAAGGATAATCTTTTGAAGGTCAAAGGCAAACATTGCCTTAGGTTTTAACCTTTTATCTCATGTATTGAGAAGCCCGACAGCATGTGTTAAACGATTACTGACTTGAGTAGGTTCTATTGTTAAGCAAGATAAATTTGCAAGTATGTGAAAAACTTGTTAAATACTATGACTATCATGACTCTGAGGTCAATGTCCTCTAACTACTTCAACTGCTGACTAACAATTATTTCTATGCTTCAGCTTGCTTGCGGAGTGTTCCCGCTAAGGAGTAGTTCAGTGAAGCAAACGCTGTGCAGTGTCTAGAAAGAAGGGTGGCGGCAAATGGTTCCCGATAGGGTGCCGTGGGATAAGAATACTCCTCTTAAGATGTTTCTTTAGAAAGGAGTCATCTGCAGGGCCCTCTGAATATGTGTCCGAGGGGCATGGTGCTTCCACTATTAATGCGCAAGCATTATATGGTAATGTCGCGTCAGCAAAAAAGTGCCCGCAAATTTTGTCCGCACGATTATGTCGTCCTTTGGAGATATATGCGCGAAAGTTTGATTGCGTTAGGTAGTGTGTGAGTAAATCTTGAAGTGGGAAAAGTTTGGTTGATGAATTGGAATTAGTTGATCAATTAAATTGAACTAATGGAAATAAATGCTGTGCTTGAACCAAGTTTTTCGTGAGTGATTTGATGAGAAATGATGTAAATATGTGAGAAGGCTTAGCAGTATAAAGAAAATAAAAAAAACAGAAATATTAAATATATAAACACAATGAAAATAAAAATGAGAAACAGTATATAAGAATGAAAAAGTAACATAATTTGAAATAAAAAAATAAAAAAATGAATAATGGAGGGAGACAGAGAGGAAAGGGAAATGCTTTCGCATTTCCGCTGTTAAGCAGACTTAAGTTCAATCCTGTAATTTTCTCCTCGGCAGACACTGCGGCGATAACATTTATCTGTCTATCTGCAAAGCAGGCGCTGGAAGCATCATTTAGTGTGTTCGCTCGAATAGGCAGCTGACCAACTCTTCAGAGCCTCCACGCATAAGCGTGAGTGAAGCCGCCCTTTGGCAGCTGACGCCTAGAGACGATGTTGCATTCCGCTTCAGCCAAGCCCAGACAGTTCAGCAAACATATCTGGCAGGCTAGCTTTGAGGAAGGATAAGGCAGAACAAAATCAAGCAGTAAATACACTAAACACGCGAAGGCGCGCCTACATGCCCGTGAAGTGACGTCAGCAAGACTTCAGGATATTATTTAAGTTTCAAACTTGCTCAGCGATCGCTGCGATCGAGACGTAGATAGGAGCGTACAAATTGTTTCGCAAGGCATCATTGGATGATTTTATTTTTATTTTCGTTTTCTGATGTTGCTGGTGTTTGTACCGACGCTCGTCCTAGCTGCATGTTTGCTTTGAGCAAAGAGAGACTCGAGCGCTTCTGATTTTCTGCGCGCATGGTAGTTGTGCTGAACTTGATACAAAAAGAAACTCAATAAGGGTTATCATTTCAGGTAGAAATACTTCGCATATATGTCATTTGTTTTCAGTGGAGGCGAAAAAAATATGACCCCCGAACGAAAGAAAGGTTTCATTGCTGCCTAGCTTATAATCGAGCAAATTACTAAAACTTTTGTAAAAGTTTCCCTCAGCTTAGTACATGCTTTTGCAGTTTTGTTCCTAAATGTTTGTGTGCTGTTCTAGGATATAGCGTAGCCACAAGTTTCCGTTTTCACTGATTTTGATTTTCTAAAATTTAACTTTGCACTTTTAAGTTTAACATGGTGCAACCACACCTGTGATTGTTTCTATAACAACCGCTTCGAGAACCAATGGTGCATTCGAAATAAACAAACAAGACAAATTATAAAGACTGGGAATAAAATTGGACTAAATTTATTTAGTAAGAAAACATATTCTTTAGAAAAAAGCGCATCATTTCGCAGAAGCGAGCAATAGTTTTCGGCAAAATCTCGCAGCTTTGACAATTGTGTCTGCGTAGTAGAGCGGTTTGAAAAAGAGTAGCATTCAGTAAAGGGTCACATGTTGCGACAATAGTTCTCCAGGAAGACTACGCTACTAGTAGGACAGACACCGCATAGGGTGAAATTTATAAGCATGTCAACTGCTGTGGATTCTTTGTCAAGCTTTCAAACTCTCTGAGTGCTATCGCGTCGTCTTTGTGCAAGCAGACGTGGAAATAGCAGCTTCAAAGCGCTCTCACCATAGGCCGCCGTTTTTCGTCGGGCGGTTGTTATAGGCGTTTGTTCGGCGCTAAACTGAGTACTTCAAGGTAAAAATACGCAACACCTGTGTATCGCGAGTTGAATTACCTGAATTGGGCGCTTTCTTGCGCCGTAAACCGGCGAGTAATAGGGAACGGTAAACATTGCATCACAATGCGGTACCCTCCTTGAAGAGTTGTCCGCCCCAAGCTCGTTTTAGAAATACGACCCCAATTTAAACGATAGACAGCGTATACATATAATCTGCGAAACGCTCCTCCGTCAATGGTCTGCAGATCAAATTGGAAATCCATACGTCTAGCTACAACGCGTTTCCTTAAAAATCGTTCCAGTCATTCGCGAGGTACTCACGCGTGGGAAAGGAAGGTGTGTCCATTATGCAAGACCGCGGTAAAACGATTTGTTTCGTTGAGTCCGAACCATGAAATGTTGAACGCTCTTTTGCAAAGTATTTGCGCGTCGCCACTCGTAGCAAGAGATTCGATACCGACCGGTATTGCCATTACGAAACGCGGTCGTCCCACTCAGAAGTAAAGATGATGACGAGGATATGGGGAGGAGGCTTTAAAGAAAAGAAAGACGCAATGCCGACCTCATTCGTGATCATAGGTAATTAAGATACTCTCAATGGATACCTCAACCACGCCACGAGAGAAGTGTTAAATTGTCCCATAATAAGGGAGTAAAAAGGCAGGAGGGTGAAAGGGGAAAATAGGAGGGTGAAGAGAAGGGTCCTCCTGAGCTGTATAAGGTGTTCGCAGCACCGCCGAGATCACGCAACCAGTCACGAGGATTGAAGATCCGGCGAGACACGCGAGCACAACCCAGCACATGGTAAAGGAAAACAAAAAAAGCACGCGAGGATGTCAGTGAAGAGGATTACAGAAGCCACGGTGAAGGTTCAGAGAGGAGGACAGAGAAGGGGGAGAGTGACGCTGTTGCGGAGAGGGAGAAAGAGAGAGACGTGAAAGGGCACGCCCGCGGCGCACGCGGAGTCGCACGCGAGCTGTCCGAGAGCGCGTGAGCTTGAGAGAGGTGGGGAGATGGAATGGGTGAGGGCATTATGGGAAGGGAAAGGGCGCCCGCGCGCGGACTCCGGGCGCGGTTTATATAAAGGGCAAGCTGCAACGAGCTTGGATCATCGTTGCTCGAACAGTCTCAGCGGAATCCACGACTGCGCTCCTCCGAAGCGCTGAAGACTATCTCTCGCATTGTGCTGACTTCTTAACTTTACAGAGTCGGTATTTGTTGACTCCGTTTGTGGCGCGAAAAAAGGAAGAGAACCTTATAGTCCGCGTTTTGGAAAGTGGTCACCGATCAGCTTGAAGAATAGAAGCGGAGGCAAGAATCTGTACCGAGAAGAATCTCAACATGGACAAACGGTGCTTGACATCTCCAAGACAGAGCTCGGAATACAAGAGGACGGCGTGCAACTAGAAGCATTGCAAGGAAGAACCTGGTAAGAGCTGCATTCAGTTTTGGCCAGTGCGACATTTCGATCAGGGGCAGCCGGGTGATAATTCCAATCGACTTAGAGCTCGTGACCCAGCGCGCTTAGCAATCAGTTGCTTGCGTATGTTCTGAGCAATCCCAGGATGATTTTGAGTTTTGCGATGCGTTACTTAGTCTGCGGGTTTCAAGCGGTCAGGTGTTTCGATCGCACGAATAACACCTGTTTTTTGGTATCTGAAATCAGCGGCTTGGCAGTGTTAGAGGCGAGGAACAATGTCTGAGGCGGTCCATTTTCCAACAGTCTAGGCTGGGAGCGAAGGGCCTACGAAAAAATTTTCGGATTTTCATTGTCATACGTACACGGCAAGCTGTCAGCAGCATCTTTGAGGAGAGTTTTGAATTCATTCCACCTTTTGAGGTACTTAAGCGCCGATTAGAACCTCAGGACAGGGTCGTTTGAACTTCGCCTTGTTCTAATTGTGGCCTCCACAGCATCGAATTACGCCTGTGAAAAGATGTGCTGAGCAGCAGTGGATGGCTAATGCCACGTGACGAAGGGGGAAACGAAACGAAGTAAGCTACACCGACTGCAGTGATTAAGCCTGAATGAAGATAGCTAGAAATCAATACTTCCAATCAGCAGTTGTTCCTGGACCGATTATGCTATGACGCAGCTGTTTATTTACGCAGATATGATACCCGATGTTTGGGTACGTATTATACTTGGGTATGTAGACAGTTTTCAGGAGCGTTTCTCTCGCAAGAGGCGTGTCTTTTGCAGCAGCTGAGACCTCTCTCGTCTCCAATACTTGGAAGCAGCAGCTTGATTAGCCCGTCAGCGCATGTCTTTCGGTTATCAGGCTCGCACCGGCCACCCGAGTTTACCTGTAACATTTTAATCGCCACAAAGAAGGTATGTAGACTCCCATAGAGCGATTTCAAGCCGGCATTACTCTTTCCGTGATTTTCTTTTACCTCTTTCGCTTACCCTGTTCTGTTCGCTCGTGACTCACGGGCTCCGTGCCGACAGCTGTTCGCTAACCTACAGCGTGCGCCATTAACTGTGCGGCAGCAGCTCGTAGGAACGGAGACGCACTGCGCTGGAGAAAGGCGTCCACGGTCTTGGCGATACCGACTGACCGCGGGGCGAACAGCAATACTAGCTGCAGCCCTATAATTAGCAATATTAGGGATTTTCTAACATATGTAGGTATGGAAAAAGTAGCATTTGTTAATAGCAATACCACATTCATCTAGGAGGTGTCTGGCAGTGCTAGAAACAGTGATTGTAGAACTATAGTAGCGCTAGTAGTAGCAGTAGTACCAGTCTGGGTATTATTAGTAGCAGTAATATCAATAGTATTAGTGAAGTTGGTTGTAATATCAGAAGCAGCTGAAGAAGAAGAAACATCTAAACAGAATGGAAAACCTTTCGCGGATCACGCAACTACCTCGTTGGTCAACGAATGTCATTCAAGCGGGCGGTCCTGTGGGCCTGAGTGCGAAAATTTTTAAGGTACATAGGGACGGCAGAGGCATTGCTGTCATATCCTTGCCCGAATTCAGATAGAAAAGACTGAAAGACCGCAATGACGCCGCCGCATTCGGCGGATACTTCTTAAAAGCAGCAACACGAGCCCCGACCCATGGCATTCGTAGAGTAATAAGTAGCGAAAAATTAAGGACTTCGCATGTTACTGCAGGCAAACCGCCTTCGGCCGCGCGTTTGCTACGTCAATGATCAATTTAGTGTCACGTGAGTTGGCCACGTGGGGGAAAGACTACTACTACTCTACTTCACCGAGTACTTACAACCATTAAGGTTGTCATCCGAATTCCCTTTTATAGACCTTCAAATCAAGTAGGAATTATCCCCCGATGAGGCGTTCTTTCGCTTTTGCGTTCGCGCCAAGGCGTAGTTCCCAGTATTGAAAAGCGCGCCACGCAGAAAGTTGCCCAAACGAGCTCCAGACGCCGGCTACGCCAACGTTCCAACGTACGGACGGCCGCGCGGGCGTAAAAGCAACAGCTGCGCTTTTCCAAGCTGCGGGTACCTTGCTAGCGAACCGAACTCCCATTTGGCCGCGACCGTTGTCAATAGCGAAGGAGCCATCGAGACAGCAACAGCAGAAGCAGCGGCAACAGCCCCAGACGTTGCGAGCGTAAGCGGCGAGGAGGATGGACTGCATACAGCCTCTCCGTCTTCACTTTTAAGGAGGGAAAGAGAAAGTGTGCGCCGCGGCAACAACTCAACGCGCCGCGTCTTGCGTGCTTGGAGTGAGCAGGCGAAGAAATCAAAACAAGAGAACGTGAGTCGCCTCGGAGGAAATCCGCAGGTGCGGTTAGGCATGCGTTCTAGGCGCCTGGCCTGAGCACTAGTCATTCTGGGGTTCGCGCGTGGCCGATAGATAGTTCGCTAGCCTCTTTTTATTTGTGTCTCCCGAAACGCCTCGTGTTCATGCCTGAGCTAGCAGCGCACCTGCGCTTAGACGCACGTTCTCGAGCGAGGCGTCAGACGTTTTGCTGCAAGGCGACTGGCCGTTCATGATCCGAACTGTTTTTCGTGGGTACAGCACAGGCTGCGCAGTTCTGGTGGTCTTTCTCATAATTTGCTTGGCGAGTGCTAACCTCTGCGTTTCAGCCACCGCCTGAGGTGAGTTTGAAAGTTGTCATTTTCTTGATGGTAGTTTTCCATAGGAGTTTGAGGATGTGGAGAAGAAAGGCAGCGGTTCTACCACGAATGATGGCTTAGGCAGTGACTGGCGTTGGTGAATACACGTTGAGTTCCTTGTAGAAAGTAGGAGTCGTTTCCTGGTTAATTTTTCTCCGTGACGTGGAGAGTTTGGTGCATTGTCTATCTGTCCGTCCATACGTCCATCCATCCGTCCGTCCGTCCGTCCGTCCGTCCGTCCGTCCGTCTATCTATCTATCCATCCATCCATCCATCCATCCATCCATCCATCCATCCATCCGTCCGTCCGTCCGTCCGTCCGTCCGTCCGTCCGTCCGTCCGTCCGTCCGTCCGTCTGTCTGTCTGTCTGTCTGTCTGTCTGTCTGTCTGTCTGTCTGTCTGTCTGTCTGTCGATCTCGCGCGTCTTCCACTCATTCAGTCCAACCACGAAACGCACCACGCTCATAAGGAACGTGCAATGATTACCGACGTACAGTGATGGTCAGTATACTGCTAAGGTTACTTTATAGGGCAGGGAAAGGCCCGAATATGACCGATTTGCTCAGAGATAAGGACGGAGGTTAGGTTTCAGTTGTCCGTCGCCTTCGCGGTTTCACCGCTGCTCTTAATGTGAAATGTGTTGACGCACTTGTGACCCGAAATGTTACAGCGCTCTGTGGCTCTGGGCCAGCCCCGACATACGAAAGCAGATGGACGAGTGGCCTTATCTACTTTTAACATGATGTAGTTTTCTGTGCTGACTTCTAGCGATGGAACTTTCATTAAAGATCACGAGCGCTTCATGCACTGCTTTCTGCCGTGGCTTTTTATGGCGGAGAATTTTAGGTCAGCGCATTTTGTAAGTGATTTTCCGCAGGTCTGATTTCATTAAAGTGATAAGTGGCAGTATACATCTGCGTTTCGTTCTTTTCAGTCAATAATCCAATCAGTTAGTTGATCAACGGATCATAGACTAATCAGATTATACATGTGCGATGTTCAGGTGTATATTTCATTGGCGTGGGTGTGATCGTCAACGTTTGCCTCTGCATTGATTCGCCAGAAAAGAAGTGTTGCTAATATAGATTTTTCTTATTCTTTGACTGGCAGCAGCTGTAGTAAATAAAGCCCTGCGGCGGAGCAGTTGTACAGGTATGGGTTGCGTTTGGCTTAATATCTTAATGCCGACATACAAAACGTTCAGACGGTTGAAAGTAATCTCGGTTGTGGCTAATTACACCATATGTATCGAACATCCGCAACATTTCGAACGGCATCAACATGAAATGAGCTGCTTATGCTTAACCTGGAAAGGAGATTGTGTTAAACTCCGAACCCCCACTATCGCTTCGAAAATATTTACGGTTTATTTCGAGCGGTGCTTGTCTTTTACGTGCAATGTGTTGAACGAATAGAGGCGACATTCACAGGATGCGCATTGTTTGACTCTAGAAAACACTGGCTGTCGCGTCACGTTGCAGAGCTGAAGCTTAGGGATACAAATACGAAGTGGGAAATTTGCCTCTCTTTTGACAAGCAGTACTGTATACAGGTTTCATTGGCAAAAACCGAGCGACAGCAATCAGTGCATTGTTGCGATCGTTCTTCCGTGAAGTCTAAACTTTAATTTGTAGAAGTACAAAGTGTTTCTGAATACTGAGATGATAATGAATTCAGTGACGTTATTTGTAACGGGCGCAACTTGGAAACATTCTTGATTCAACCGAATGGAGTGAACTGCTATTCCAAGAATTTCACCCATTATTGTTAGCGTCAGTGCTCATACGCGATAGTTTCTTGCGTTGCATGTATGCTTAAATAATAATAATAATAATAATAATTGGTTTTTTGGGGAAAGGAAATGGCGCAGTATCTGTCTCATATATCTTGGACACCTGAACCGCGCCGTAAGGGAAGGGATAAAGGAGGGAGTGAAAGAAGAAAGGAAGAGGAGGTGCCGTAGTGGAGGGCTCCGGAATAATTTAGACCACCTGGGGATCTTTAACGTGCACTGACATCGCACAGCACACGGGCGCCTTAGCGTTTTTCCTCCATAAAAACGCAGCCGCCGCGGTCGGGTTCGAACCCGGGAACTTTGGATCAGTAGTCGAGCGCCCTAACCACTGAGCCACCGCGGCGGGGTGCTTAAATGTGGTAGCACTAAGCGGGAGAGAAGAAGTGGTAGCTTACGGCGCAGCATATGTCTAGCCTCGCCTTATGTATACTAGCTACTAGAATTGCACGAAAATGTTATTTTAGGAGAGTCTCGCTAGAGCACACAATTATAGATCCCGGAGAGTTGTGACTCAGCAAAGGAACAAAAATGTCAAATAATACAAGTTTACTTTCATCACAGTACAGAGGGGAGCTGCTGTACAATATTACTGTTACGTCATCTAACTGACGTGGTCAGTGGTGGCGCCATAGACTGAGCACCGACACATTTGTGTTGGACGTTATATCGTCCGACAGAAATCATTCCGTAGAGTCGTCATCAAAAGAAATTGTACGCCCTCTTTTTCACCTATCTTTGGTTGTCATGCCTACCAGACTGAGTGACGGAAGGCCGAAGAAGGCTTAACAAACGTGCCACCAGGAAAAGCTTAGCCCAGCACCGTTACCATGCAATGTGAAAAGTAGAAGCAGCACACCGGAGAACAATACCGGAAGGAAAAATGGATGAGATGTTAAAAAACAAAAACGGATGGTTCATAGCATTCATGCATGTCATAGACTGACGTCATAGACTGCCTCTGTTTTGCTGGTTCCACCATTGGGCATTATGAACCGACTAGACCAGCAATTTTCTCTATGAATACCAATCAGCCAATCAGATCACAGCAAAGCAAATACTTCCTGCGATGTACTCGATCTTCAGCAAGTCTTGTCAGTGACCGATGAAAGTTTTCGTCACTCCAGTTTTGTACGCCTCCGCACCGGCTGGTTGTTGATGTATCGATCTTCGCAGCTCCTCACCCTCCCCGCCTCTCCCCAAACAACCACTCTTATGCATTTCCTGTCGTGCGTTTTTGCATTTGCAAATGGAAGCGCGGAAGCTTGTTGCGGCGGTTTTTATCTGCATTGAGCAAAAAAAAAAAGAGCATTGCGCGGTACTAGAGAAATAAAAGATCGGAACAAATACTGGGGCAGCAACATCCATCGTGTTCCAGCAAGTCCAGTGAACAAAAGGCGTTTTTGCTGCACTGCCTCATTCTGCTTGCACAATTGTGCTGCCTGTCTCCCCAAACATTTCAGCCCCGTATTGAAGGGGCGAGTAGCCTTAAGCCATGATGAAGGTTCACACTAAAGCAGTTGCTCTTATACTACTCTCACGAAGACGATAAACCCCGCACTGACCAAGTCAAAGAGGATGAAATTGACGTTTGGGAACCCAAACAGAATCCGTGTTCACAATAGCTTCCGAAGCATCATTTCCATCTTTGATTCGGTCAGTGAGTGTATTTAGTTTTCCTTTATGATACCTAAGCAGAGGAAATTTTGTCACACCCTTAATTATGCTGCTTGGTTCTTTTAATCCTCGGTCAAATTACCAGATTAGCATTGGTGTCCCAATAGCTTAGGCTATAGTGAAAAGTAAGCTAAGCTAACACTAGACTCTAGCTGAGAACTTCAGGCTCCACCGCCTCTCTGCCTCCAGTGTTTTTTCATGCGAAAGCATTTCTTGCCTCACGTGTGCCATGGACAGGACGCGTCACTACTGGCTGTGAATAGGAAGTGTGTACAGAGCGTGTACTCATGAACTGTCGATCATCCAGTAAGAGTGCAATTATGATTTGTAATACTTAATAATGATCGGATGGAATGTTAAAACGACCGAATTACTAAACGATGTAATTAACAAGACAATTAATTTCGCTAATTACTGATGAGTAATTCACGAAACTGGTGAATTACTAGTAATTCCTCAAGAATTTTTCTGAAACTGAAATTAATGAAATCGATTAATTAGTAATGATTGCAGCCGAGCAATCAATAATCATATAATTCATAACATCTAATAAATATTAGGTAATTAAATAATGATGAATTATCTCTTAATCCGGGAATTGATTTAATTTATCGAATAAATAATTAATTGCCAGCAATGTTTAACTACATTACAAACTAACAGAGGAGGCAACAGAACTCGAAATGCTTTCGCGTTTCCGCACGTAAGGAGATTTAAGGGCACCTTTAATTTTTCTTTTGCGTCTCGTTCCTGGCGTTGCTTTCAGAAATATTTGTTTTGAGCAACTAAAGTAGTTCAAACCACGATTCAGAATGGAGCGGCTGGGCTTTCATGCAGATTTAAAGACGATGTTGCCAGCAGACAGGATTTTGTCACGAATGTGCGAACGAAATGCCGAATGACGTTGACAGCGGGAAAGACGTCTTCTTCTACCGCCGCACGGTGGCTCAGTGGCTGCGACGTTCTGCCATAACCAAGACATCACATTAATATTATTTAGCGCAGAGGACAGAACAATACAAAAGCACGATAAACACGGGCGCCTGTGTTCCCATTCTTCTTTTCGGTTGTCCTGTTCTTTGCGTTAAATAAGATGAACGTGGTGTGTGAATACTATCTAGCCCAATAGTTAACACTTTTAAAGTATATCCTAACCAAAAGGTCATGAGTGCGATTCTGCACCACGGCGGCCACAATTCGCTAGGAGACAAATGCAAAAGCGCACGTGTAATGAGGCGTCAGAACACATTAGAGAAAATCTCGAGCAGACGAATAGCTCTCCTTTGTGATGTCTCTCAGAGACAAAAACGCTTGTCTGACGTGAAAATATAACCGAAAATCAGTATTAAATTGTGTTGATTAAAGTTACTGCTCGTAAGGTTTTTGCTATTTAAAACGGCTGAGCCTTATCAATGTCACAGCCACTTCAGCCACAACCTTAACCAAAAAGATCGCTTCCCAGTTCTCAGCAACTAACATGCACAAGTTCATTTATCGTGGGATGAATACTATCTACCTTTCTTACATGAGTACTGAATGCTATTCTCCTACAAACTGGCATCATATACTTACTTCGGTGCCCGTATATATTAGTTTCAAAAGCCATAAATCATTCGATTTTCGTTACAGATGTCCTTCTGAGGTATACTTATTTTATTGTAAGATACTATACTGCGTTACAAGCGCCTGTTATTACTATAAAATAGGGCTAGTCTAGATAAGAAATTTTAGCTTCGGAAATAATTCGACATGTTCAACCTCCTTCATCTGTGCGGTGGCGCTCATAGAAACGCCTTGCATCTTGAAACATATGTGCTATATTGAAACATATGTGCTATATTGACAAGCAGAGCACTCACGTATATCACAATCAGGACATATGGTGGTTAGTTCCGTCAATATCTTTTTTTAATTATTGACACTTGACGATACCGCTGTCTCTAAGTTTTTGTCGAGTCAATCCTTGCCTTTTGCGCTGCGTTGCGACTAGAAAAAGTCGCCTTGTTTCCAAGCAGCGATTCTGTAGCGATGCCTGACCGACCATTGAAGATATCTTGCCCAAAATGCGGCGCCTTTCTGATTACAGCATATGTGTCAGAAGGTAATGTCGATAGATTTATTCAGAAGAAAAAAAACTGTCACCCACTAAATATCCATTGCAGCATTTCGATGGTAATGAGGTACCCCGTAGACGCAAATTTTCTCTTGCGCAGTCTTTCCAATAACGATCCGAGCTCCGCGCTACGCTGCCTGCCAATGACGTTGACGTCGCAAGAAAGACAAGTGCGTTCGAAACGCGGCAAAGTTTCGCAGGTGTTTGAGGCAGCGCCTGAAAGGAGTCCCTGAGACGAGCGCTGTCACATATATTCACGCTTTGACGGGGTCCGCGTCTGCGCCAGCTGTTAGTTGGGCGCGCTATATCACGACCGCGACGTTATGACTGGCTCGAGAGCAGTTGGGCGCTGGCCACGTATGAGATCTGTTGTTGGTTAGCATAGGGAGTAAGAGAACGCGGGATAAGGACGAAAAATATTCGATCATATAACCGCGTAGATTAATCTACTTGGTAGCACGCCTCAACATGTTTGGGCAGAATGACGAGAAAAAACGGTAAGGTTTTTCGGTGGCCTGTAGACGACAAGTGCTCGTCAACTTTTCTTTCCTACTTTTCTGTTTCGGGTTATGTTGCTAAGCCTCTTCTGTCATAGGAGGTGAACTTCAAAACCGCTCATGAACGGAATAATGCTAATGCAATTTGCGACGTCTTACTTGTATTAATCTTTATCTGCCGTATACCGAGGCTTTTCTCAAACGAAACATCGCGCTGTATAATACTGTCTGCTTGCATTCCGCCCAGAAGAAGGAATCAGTTTTCTAATTTTCTTTTTTAGTCAGCGTCGCTGATCATCCGTCGAAAACTTCACAGCGACCTGGTGGCGCCTGATGGGATAGAGTTATCGCCCTGGTATCTTCATGCGTAGAGAATATTTTAAGTCTTCGACTTGCCTATTTTTCTAACTCATACATTTTGCGACACATATTTTCGTTTTAGTACTTCTTTAAAGATTTCAACCAGTGTATATTGTTTACCATTTTTACCATTACTTGAGCACAAATACAAAACTGGTTGTGTCGTGTGACACCCACCAGTGCTATGTACTGGCATGTACTGAGTGCGCAGGGTCCGTCAAGCCACTAATCTTACTTTTGGCTCAGTTTTGTAGTGTCTATGGTGCTGCACGATGATGTTGATAAAGTTGATGTGTTCACCTTGTTCCTTTCAGCTATTTCAAACTGCCCGTAACGCAAAATTGTGGTTGCGTCCTTTGTTCACATTATTACATGTCCAATCGCACCTGTTAACACCATCTTATCCTCTTGCCTTTTTTTTTCTCGCACAGGTGCAGTGAGCTGAGCCAGGATTCCATTGGAGAGAGGAGAGCTTCTTGTGCTGCCCTCACCTGCGACGCATCCAGGCGCAACCAACGGATAAGCAGCAGCAAGGACCACGTTGCATTCTCCACAACCATGCCTACGCTGAACGGTCTGCACCTGCCTTCGTCGAGTCCCACCGGGAATGGCGTCGTCGCCGCTCCGGGCATGGGCCCTCAGCCGTCAACGGCCGTGCGAATAGCGGTCATGGGCGCGGCCCGTGTGGGCAAGTCTTCGCTCATCCACCAGTTCCTGTACGGCCGGGTACCCAAGCAGTACAACGCCACGGTGGAAGAGCTGCACAGGAGGGACTACGGCGCCGCCACGGGAGGGCGCCACAGGCTCACGCTGGAGCTGCTGGACACGAGCGGCAGCTACCAGTTTCCGGCGATGAGGCAGTTGGCCATAACCACGGCGCAGGCGTTCATCTTGGTGTTCGCCATCGACGACATGGAGTCATTCGAAGAGGTGCGTGTTTCAACTTACGTTACGTGTTTCCAACTATTATGGTTTATTATTTCTGCATATTCATTTTTGATATCCCCCCTAACACCCAAAGCTCTTCAGGGTCTGTGAGGCACAAATAAATAAATAAATTATCACTCAAAATGTCCTTCTGGCGACGCCAACAGGCGGGGAAAGTTTTCACTGCGCGGTGCAATACACTGTTGTTACAGGGTGATCACTGAAGGCTTAACTACACTGAATAGAAGGCGGTGTCGCGCTTCAGCAAACTTCTTTCTTTTCCCCGAAAAAGGGGGTATGAATGCATCAGCATAGGCAATGTTTTTAGTAGCTCAGCCTTTTACTCTCACATTTGGCCACCAAAATAGACATGGGACCGCCACCAGAGGCTTATCAAAATTAGTTTAGGCTATTTCACACGCAACATATTCTTTTCACTTTTTTGCATTGCACAGGGCTTGCAAAAGCTATTCACCAAACGTAATGCAGCAAACTTTCAGATCAAAGCAATATACACTAGATGCCTTAAATTCAGAGTTGCAAAAAACCAGAAAACAAGGGGAGCATAGCCTCTATCACGCGAAACATTGTGTTTGTCGTCAAAATATATTTCCTGTCTGCCTCTAATCGCATGCAGCAAGTTCTCAAAGGTGTACGAGCAAAAAGCTAATTGTGTAACTTGCATCGTAGTCGCCAGATTCTTTTCTGCGCAGTAGTCATGAAGAGGTTCCTTGCCTGACGAAAATTAAGCACATAGTTAGAGCTATGTGCCTAGTTATACTTGATAACACAAGAAATGACCTGTAAGTCACTAGTATTGCTCTGTAGGTTGAGCAAAGATTTTACGAGCTTGTGCATTTACTTGTTGTGCGGAAAGGTTGCCGGTCGTTCAAATTTCTTTCACTTCACATGGGCCGTAAACCGCGAAGCCAGTTGTTATGTATGCAGCTTTTCTGACTATCATAGAAACAATCTCAACTTCTGCTTTGGAAATCTGCAGAAACGCTCATGATAAGGTAAAAAAGCGCAAAGTTGGTTTCCGAAAAATCCAGGAAAAATCTTAAAGAAATTCTTTGTCGGTAAACCACGAGTTCATATTATGAATAATAAAATGGTTCTTAGGTTCAAAGAACATATAATAGAGGTAACTATTAATGCTGGCCTTCACGCGTCTGTGATTACTTCGTGCCTGGATGATTAAACGCTCGAGCCGTGCGTATCCAATCATTTAACTTTTCAGTACAGTTCACTTTATATTGTTCCAGTGAAAATCTTTCAACTTTTCAAGCTAGCTTCGTTAGAGCATGTGTGCCATGCAGTCTGGTCTTACCCGCGCTGCCTTCTTCCCCACACAGGTGCGTAAGCTGCGCAGCGAAATTCTCGAAGCCCGCTCACAGCGCGGCAAAGGCATGCCCCCTGTCGTCGTGGTGGGCAACAAGACCGACGTGGCCTTCAGGCGGGCCGTGGGGTACGAGGTGGCCGAGACCGTGGCCACCATCGACTGGGAGCACGGCTACGTCGAGTGCTGCGCGCTCGAGGGCCTCAACGTGCCACAAGTTTTCCACGAGGTGCTGATGCAGAGCAAGCTTCCCGAGGTACTCTGCCCCGTCAACCGGAGAAGGCAGTCATGTCCGGCCCAGGTCCACTCGCACAAGAAACTGTACTCGAACGGAGCCAAGAGGCACAGTTGCATCATCTCCTGAGGCGGACATGCAATCACGGACAGTTTGTGTTTTGTGTGTGCGTTTTGATGTTCTTGCAAAGTCCAAAAACGTCGTCCTTTCACTGTTGGTGCAACGCTTCAGAGAAAGGACTGAGCAGTCACCGCTTTGGTCTCTCTTGAATGAAACCCGATTGGCCACAAATGGGTCACATCTTGTGAAAGGGTCTTTTCAAAGCATGAAAAATGCAGGATACTTACCACGTAACCTTGCAGAGTTCGATTATACTTCTTCGTAATTCCTGGTTCCCACTAGTTACGGAAGCTGTCGGCCAGAAAAAAAAAGAGGGTCGCGCAACCACTTCGATTTTATGGGCGTCTTACGGAAAGCATTTGGTGTTTTTTTCGTACACTAGAAACTGCGAATACACAATAGCAACCCGTGCGAACTAAAAGTCGGTTTTACTGACACCAAGAGCGGAGTGCGGAGCGCGAACAAACGAGGTTTAGGCGCCTTTAGGTGACCAGAAGGTGCCCGCGAAAACCAAAAGAGTACAAAGGGCAAATGAAAAGACACCCCACACGGGGGCCCACTGCGCTACGTTTTGACCTACAGCACAGTATACCTTTCACCCATGCTAAAGAACCTCAGCAGATGTCGCGTAATCATCTCGTGATGTGCATAGCCGTGTTGCAGCGGTGGGCCGACGCGGCTGGAAAGGCAGGAGTGTCCCCAAAGGTCCCCTGCCTGGTCCTACATGTCTCCTGCTTCGATATCAAATCGTCAAAGGAGAACCGCATTTAATAATGTCGTTTCACGGTTATGAACTTGTCCAGATTGCATTTGGCAGGACCAATTCGTGTTACCAAAGGCCGCTGGTGTTACAAGTATTATTGCCTCGGTGACATAGTTTGCGAGGTCATTCATGCTGCATCGTGAGAGCCAGTTTGCCTCTACGGGTCTCTGAACCTTAATCACAGCAATGCCTTGATAAAAAGGTCATTACAACCTAATGACTTGTAGAGAATCATATCTTTTTTGTACTGTTGTTCCACCGCTTGGAAAAAGTTTTGTGACCTGCAGCCGTAGAGATAATCAGCTGGAAAGATAAAATTACTCGTCCTCACTATGTGAGTGTACTGAGCATTTCAGCCACGACCTTACAGCCCGGCCACTAAACCTTTACGGATGGCCTTCAAGGGACACTTTCAATATGGCAAGCCGTGAGGAGGTCTCGCAATTATCCCTGTAAGCGGCGCCAGTGTGTGCTCTCGTGATGCTTTGTAAACTCTTTCCAGTGCAAGTGTCGGTCTTTGCTGTCTACTGTGTTTTTTATCAAGATCAAAGACTCGATTACGTGTACTCACTCTTTCATAAACTGTGTCATCATTCAGCGCGGAAAATAACAGAATACCTTCAAGCCCCCCCCCCCACATCTAAATTCTCTCACTGTTAAAGGCAAAGCATATCCTGTAATCTATAATTTGACAGCATACCGCTGGGTCACAGCGTACCGCTAGACTCTTCACAAACTTAACGGCTCCCTAAACTTTTAGTTTTCTCTTGAACTAGTCAGTGACCATGTGGGCGTACTCTTGTCGTATATAATTTTTCACTTTCCAAATCATTGGTTTAAGTAACTGAGCGGGCATTGAAGTTTAGGACGTGAGGGTTGTAGATATTGTTCTCTTGTTTTTTTTTTCGTTCGTGTTGTGCTTGTTGTTAACACCCTGTGCTCGCTTCGACTATAACTGTGACGTACAAGAGTGAGATCAAAACTTTCATTTTTTTGCACATCAAAGTAATCCATGTAAATACACACAAGAGCTCACTCACTGGGTTCGACTATCACTTTTAGAAAAGGTGGACACTCGGTTGTTCACTCCGACGTACACACTTCAGTCCGTCCGGCGGCGGTGAAAACTGTACTCTACATGTATTTTTATAGCGTGTGGATGTGTGTGACTTGCTTATTGTTTGCTCGGTATTTATTGTCCTGTAAACAAACAAATCATTTTCCCCTCTCTATTCAAACGCACTACTCGAGTCTTCCAATAAAAACATATGAAAAATATTGATGTTTCATTCTTCGTGGCCTAAATAACATTCCCAGGAAACTTGCAAGCGTTTTTAATGGCAAATGGAGAAATTCACTAAAGTAAATAAATTGAATAATGATGACAATTGTGTGTTTTTTTTTATGGCGCAAGGGCATCTGGGACAAATATTGCCATGGGACAAGATATTTTTCTCTTTCTCAAGGGGGGGGGGGGGGGGTCAAAGACGCATTTCCGAAAGCATTTCACCCTAAAGAATCCGTACAACAGTCCAGGGCAAAGTTTGCACCCACTGTATCACCGATGGGTACCGGCGGCTCTGGAGATCGATCCCCGCACCTCCCGCATGCGAAAAATAGGTCAGAGCTTCTAAAATTATAAAGATGGCTTATATGGCGTCCATTGTTACGTTCTGAATGTGAATATTGTAAATCTATACCTTAAAATAAAATAGGCAGGAAAATGGCTGTGGGAGGGTTGAAGAGCAGCTGAACCATTCATTGAGAATTTGACGTCATCGAAGGATTCAAATCTTCCTTTATTACATAGGTAAAACATGCGAAGTTTTTGTGCGCTAGCTTTAAAATGATGACGTAATAAAAGATTGAAAGATTGCCAGATAAGACGCATATACGAAGATAAGCACGGAGTCCCGCCGTGCCTCTTACATCTCTTCGAAGAACCGAAACTTATCCCAGTCACTCAACCGAGTTGTCAACCATTCATACGTGTTCATCGGTATTTCGAACTCGGAGCTACCGTTCGTCGACCGATGCGGCTTATATATAGTTTTTTTTCATCTTCGGAATTTGCGGGCCCGCCTGACCGACGCATATCATCCAATATGCCTGCAAATATGGCGTAGTGTGCTTTTTTTTTCTCCGCGTAATATTCGATTTCAAAGCGAATTTTAGATTATAGCGCTAGGGCCGACTTTTCTCCTCTATTTTCGGTAAAAAAGCCGCGTTATATTCGAATGAATACAGTAGGCGACATTTTGCAATAATATCAGTTACATTCGTTTTCTACTTGTGTCGCTGTATAATACGATTATCTTCACTCCTTTGGGATGCTTGCCCACACGCTAAACCTGCGTTCGACGTGAAAGCCAAATGCCGACTCGCGGCAAGAGAATTACAAAAGAACGCTGGAAATAAGGCGGTGTTTGCAGGGACACACATGTTCTTTTCCATCGAAACGGCAATGGGAAATTCACCGCAGGCCCAAGCGGCTAAGACTGATTCTCGGTCGTCTCTTAAAAAAGATACAACACAATGAACACTGTGAACATTCTGTTCGATCACTGACGACGCGGCGACTAAGCATGAGCGGGTATTCCGACAATGCTTTGCGCTCTGCACAAGTCTCAGTTGGTGTAGCATGTGCGTAGCAACCCCGGAGGTGACAGTGCGGACTCTGGTTCAACTGGGCGGAATCCGTCTAAATTCCCCGATCACTATCGAAAATAGTCTGGTCCTGAACATTCAACGATTTCAGTGGAACGTTCAGAGGTCAGCGGCTTCGGGCCGTTGTCCCCTGCGTTTGTGAATGGGAGCTAAAAGCATTTCTTTCTTAATACAATCTCTGGCACGCCACTGCATACGAACACGGGAGTACTTTGAGACTAGCTCGTTCAGATTACCACGAACCTCGCTCAGTGGAGATAAGGCGCGATCTTTATCTTAAAGGCCTGTAGATACCAAGTTTTCGTAGCATATTTTCAACTTTCAAATGATGCCTTAGACATCAAAATGTATGCTACATCACGTGGTATTCGCCTATGAAGGTGAAATAATTTATAATTGAATTTCTGGTTGATTCTGTTTTGGTTTCGTGAACAGATTGATGGCTGTGACGTGTAGTTGGTGTTTAGGTCACGTGAGGCCCAAAAAAGCTCTAATATAATCGCTGAAACGTACTTTCTTGAAATGCAGCACTTTCAAGAGCTGGAATGACAACAAATGTGACCTAAACACCAACTACGCCACAGCCATCGCTGGGCTGTTGAAACCAAAACCGAAAAAGCAATGAAGACGAAGTTAAATTACAAATTATTTAGAGCTAGCTGGCGAATACAACGCGATGCTCCATGTGTACTAATGTGAAGAAAACGCGCGAGCAAAAAGTTTGCGTCTACTCCCTTAAAAACCGACCTAATGTCACACCGCAGCATACCGCAAGGGCGATGACGTTACTGCTACCAGCAAGTGCAGCCCCAGACGCGGTAGGAGATAAATATAAGAGGCATCTATAAATCGGATGATAAAGTTATGACGCTTACTGTTTGAACATATCTTCTTTTCGCATCACTGGCGAGCATCTGGTACGCTGGCCTACTAAGAAATCCTAAACTTTAGCTTGGAAATAAAAGTTATATACTTTCTCTTTTTCTTTTCATTGAAAGTGAGAGCTGTAACCTTTTTAGATGTCTTGTTTCGAAGTCCATATTGGCGCTCCCGCCACCACCACGTTTCGACAAGGTCTAATCAATTCTGCACCGTCACTCTACCGCCTCTCAACTCGTGACAATGCACAACGATAAAAAAAATGAAGAGCTAGGTCAATTGGCTCATTATTGAGGTTGAAAATAATGACCCAAACAGGGTGCATTGTGGGAGAAAGTGAGGAGCACACACAACAGTGGTCCTCTATCTGTCTCATGATTTTCTTGCCTGCGGAATTACACTTGCGCTAGAAAATGTTTGCATGTTCGATGGGGGTGCTCACAATTAACCACTTGCACGACCAGTGGAGGTGTGCGTGACCTTTATTTTCTGTTGCCATGGGCGTCTTATCTTGGCTTGACGTCGTGCGCAATAGCCAGGTACACACTGATAAGTGCCTGATATCCCTTCCGCTTCTTAGTAACTTTGGGTTGTGGAAATAACACTGTAGTACAATAAAAGCAAAAAACAACACCAACCCACAACAGCTCATAAGGATGGATCACTACTCTAGAAAATCGAAGCAGTAAACGAAATGAACATTACAGGGCAGCATTCTATTAAAAAATAAAAATTACAAAATTTAGCAATCATAAAGAAATTAGAAAGAAATTACCTTACAGAAGCCAACATTCTAGATGCCTGGGTTAAACCTTCATCTCAGAGGACACCTATGAAGGCGCTTTCGAAGTTCTTGAAGGACTCAGGATTGAGTTCAAGGCTGTAAACTTTCAGTGTTGACCCTGTTTGTTATGACCTATGGAAACGTGAAAAAGTAATATCCCTTTCCGCATTGGGAGAAAATAAGTGCAAGAGTGCGCCGTCAGACACCGAACTCCACATGGGTGCAAGAAAGGTGTGGTTTACGAGTTCCCGCTTACTTGCGGCAAGGTGTACGTCGGACAAACCGGAGGGTGTCTTAATGAAGGCCTGCTTGAACACAAGAATTCATTAAACAAGAAAGGTGCCCATCTGCGTGACCACTGCCAAGCCTGCTCGAAAGAAAAGCGTATAGCCTGCAAGCCTCGACTACGACTATCGGATTGCAAAGTGCTCTTGGAAAGCTGAGATAAGACAGAATGTGAGCTCGTGGAAGCCTTCAATATCAAGAAGCGAGGTGATTATTGCATCAGTGACACGTCAGTTGTTCTTCGCCACAGTGAAATGCTGTTTCTTGATGCACATCTGTGAGAGGCGATTGTTTGTCAACTGCGATTAAGAGCATGGATAGGGGCAGGGGCTACATAAACGCTCTTCCTTGAATAAATCCTGTTGAAAGTGCAGCGCTCGTCCTGTTCCCTTACTCGACGAATACGGACCAACAAGCCCAGTTGCAAGTACTTCTTTCCCTTTCCTCTCTCCTCTTTCTATTTTTCCCTCCATTCCCCCTCCCCCGTGCTGGGTCGCATAGGCGACGTCATCTAGTTAACCTCCCTGCCTCTCTGTTCGTCTTTCTCTGTCCCCCTCAAAGAAACAATTACTGCGCCTTATATTTCATCTTCTGTATAGTTCCTTGTTTAAACAACAAGAAGAGCTTCAACATCTCTATGCTTGTCTTTTGTAGATGAACGTTGGTGTAGGTCATAAACAAGCGCGGAGCTTTGCTGCAGACATAAATTGAATGCGGGAGTTAAGCTACTGATCCGGAGTTCCCGGGTTCAAACCCGACCGCGGCGGCTGCGTTTTTATGGAGGAAAAACGCTGAGGCGCCCGTGTGCTGTGCAATGTCAGTGCACGTTAAAGATCCCCAGGTGGTCGAAATTATTCCGGAGCCCTCCACTACGGCACCTATTGTTCCTTTCTTTCACTCCCTCCTTTATCCCTTCCCTTACGGCGCGGTTCAGGTGTCCAACAATATATGAGACAGATACTACGTCATTTCCTTTCCCCAAAAACCAATTATTATTATTATTAGTTAAGAGCGTCCAATTGTTGTTCTCAGTAAATATCGACCGTATGGCTAGTTCTGTTTATCTTGAGGTTTGCTCGGCGGCAAAAGGAAATAAAATTTTTCCGAGAGCAATCAGATTTTATAATGAAACTTTTTTTTCGCGCTACTCGATTCAGATTCAAGACGTCAAGACGCAATAGAGACAATGTGATCGAGTTAGTAGGTGAATAGTTGTGCACGTTAACCTCAGGGATTCGCCCGAAAAAAAAAAAAAAACTGGAGGGGGCACACAAGTTCAGTCTTAAGGGCATGACGCGATAGAGTTAATGATGTAATGATCATATATAGGAAGTAGGTCATTCTTTACTTTACATTCATAGATCGCTGTCAGTCCTCATACCACTCCTGGCGCAGTGCTGCAGCGGTTAAGCGATGCGCCACTGCCCTGCGGTGACAGATGCTGCCGTCATAGGGCTTGTGAGACCCTGGTAGCAACCTCTCGCGACCAACCGTTAACAGGATTGCCAACTCAGATGGTTGGAGGTTCATTACAATCCTGTGGGCAGGTTGTGATGACGTCACAAGGTCACGTGGCCTATGTGGCTCACCTGCCACCTAAGGTGGCCACTCTACCCCGGCCGATTTTTCGCTCACCACACCGACGATGACGACGCCGGATTTTCTGTAAATCTGTCGTGTTAATACCGCCTTCTAGCCTCAGTAGTTTGCTTGTAAATATGACTGATAATTGCGATACTTGTATTTTGTTTTATTTTTACCTAATCTAGCAGAGAAAAGCATAATTTTATTTTTTCAGTGAAGGCAGCTCTTTCGCCACTAGAACCGGGTATACCTGTTGTTTTTACAAACTCTTTCAAAAATAGGCTTTTTTGGTAAAGATACGGATTTTGCGGCATAGTATTACGAGTGTTGGGGGACACGAGAAATCTGGTGCATTTTCTTAAGTAATAAACTGGTCAACTAATTTCTGATAACTAATTTTTTAATTATTACAGTTAGGCGCCTAGTTGCAATTGGATATTTGCAGTTGATCGTCAGTAACACCCATATCACTTTTTAGAATTTCGAAAATGCGATTACCCTTGGCGCGGTGGCTCGACAAAGTGTGGCTCTTGCACTACTTACGTGGACTGGAGGAGTTGCTTTGCCTGTATGCTCTTCGAAAGCGCATGTATTTTGGCACGATGCACCCAAATTTTGTCGAGCCACAGTGGCGAGGGTAATCGCGTTTTCTAAATTCTAAAAACTGATATGGCTACAAATCTCTATATTCATCCAGTTGCCTATCGGTGATAGTTAAAAAGACAGTTATCAGAAATTAGTTAACCACCTTATTACTTAGAACAATTCACCGGTTTTCTGGTGTCCGCCAACACTGGTAATACAATGCCGCAAGAGCCATATCTTCACCCCACCCTTATAAAAATTTATTTAAACGGTCTATAGACTGTTCATTGACTTCTGTCTGTAAAGTCTATAGACTTTCTACAGATAAACCCTAGAGAACGATCTATAGGCAATAAAAATTCTATAGACAGTCTATAGACAATCTATAGATACATTGCCATACATTTATAGTTAACTTTCTCACGAGACAATCTACAGACTATGAACAGACAAAAATTTTATAGAAAGGCAATAGAGTCTATAACAATTCTATAGACTGTCTATAGACCATTTTTAAACGGGCCTACTTTAAAAGTCTTCCATAAAACACCTGGTATGTCGATAGAAGACAAGTTCCGTTTGTTCTTAGTGTGCGTTGAAGTTGTCTACGACTATAACAGTAAACACAGCTTCAACGCGAGGAGCTAAATCAAGATGGTAGCAGAGCTCTGACCCTAGCGCTTGCTGAAATTTCGCACCACCGTGCAAGATTCATGCCCGAGTGACGTGGCAGCGCAACGACTCCCATGGTGTTTCAAATGTCCGTGCCAGAGCGGGCGAATGTCCGCTCGCTGCTGTTGTTCGCTTCAGGCGGCCCAAGAAACGAAAGAGGACCTATGAGGCCCCGGCCAAGTCAGGTGGCCCGCACATGTGCGGCCGGAATGAACAATAGACCGATGCGTCATTTGCTTAGCACATCGATGCATTTCAGTCTCGGACCGTTTCTAGTGACGTACGTAGAGGAGGTAGTGCGTGAAGGAACACGGGCCGGTCTATATTTAGTCGGCCTTTTATCCACCTGGGGTCGTTGTTTCCTCTGAGACGGCGATCGTACGCAGCATTCGTTTATTTGTGTGTTTTCTCTTTCCTGAAATAGTTACTACGACTGTGAGTTCTCATATACAAAACAGGCCCATCGTTATGCGTAGGGCTCATCAGATTTTCAATTCAATATTGTACAATTAGTTCCTTTACATTGGTGCTGTCTCCTTTTAAGAAATAATCCCAACGCTTCTGTTCGTAGATCACGCTCATAAAATCTAACCATGTGAATTGAGTATCTGTTAATTCGGGGAATCAGTTTGTTTTTAATAATGCTAAGTTTCCGTTAGCACCACGTATATTTTAAAGGCTTCCTTTTCCTGAAATTTCGCTTAACTGCAGGACATTTTGCCTTTCCTTCCCCTTCAGCTTATCGAGTTGTTAAGCTAAAAGACCAATGCCATTTGGAGTGTTGTGTTGTTGAACACTGTCATGCTTAGCTACTTTGGGTCGCTTTCCCTTTAGATTCGTCGCGATGTGATTTTCTCTTGTGAAAGAAGCGTGAGCCTCGCCATCGCATGCGGCAATAGTAAAATGTTACGATGAGCCACTGAGCAACAATAAAGGTGACCTGGGAACATAAAGCTGGGAATAAAGCTGAGGCTGGGAACATAAGGAGCGTGTGTATTGCGCAGTCGCCACTCGCCACGTTATGACTACGTCAGAGGCGCGGCGGCTTCTCAGTGGACATGGGCTGGGCATTGTTCGAAGCACGGGCAGCTCAGAGCAAAAAACCTATATGAAGAATACCTTAGGAAATTGGAGGATAACAGGTGGGCAGCTAAGGCATTTTAATTTTAAACACTTACACAGGAAGAGAGCTGACTCGCACTCTCACAAAAACGGTCTATAGAAAGTTTATAGACTTCATATAGACTCTGTTGCCTTCTTATAGCTATTTCTTTTTGTCTATTCATAGTCCATAGAAAAAAGTCCACTAAAAGTATATGGCCATAAATCCTTACATTGTCTATGGACTTTATATAGGATTTATATTGCCTATAGACTGTTCTCTAGGGTTTTTCTATAGTGATTTTACAAACTTTATAGACAAGTGTATGACCAGCCTTTAAACTGTCTAAAGAAATTTTTGACGTGTCGAAAAATAACTAAAAAACTTACCACTTAGTAAGCAGGAAACCAGGACTGAGAAATAAAGAGCTTTTAAAGAACAGGCGAAAAACGTAGAGGGCAAGAACTGAATTAATTCAATGGAGAAAAAGCAGACTTAGACTTGTGCAGAAATTAGAACGCGTAAGTAAGGAAAGAATCGACCTATGATAACTCAAGTGGCAGCGCCCTACTCTTTGAAGCGAGATCTGGGTGTCTTAAAGCGTGAAGCTGCAAAATGAAATTTTACCAAGAAGATGACACGTATGCAATGTGCTATAAACGCGTAGAAAAATTAGACGTAGTTTTCTAGATTGTGGCAGCATCCATCCAGAGGTCAATACAGGCACAGTCATTCTCCCTGAGGTCCTAGAGCTTAGACACAACAAACGAAATGCGAATGAATCTGCGGTAGGCGTCAGGAGGAAGCGATTGGAAGATTAGCCATACAAGGGACGTAAGTTCAAGATTTTTAAGAGTGGTCTAAAGTAAAATCAATAAAATTTTATGTAAAGAATGGCGACTTTAAAGATAATACTGTCAAATTTGACCGAATGTTAAGAAAAGAGTGAAGAAAAAGAAACACCGACCATGGTGGCACCTGCCACCACCCGGTTTCAATGGGCATGCGTTCCTAAAATTCGGGCGCGCGCACACACGCACGCACGAACATAGATATAAACATACATACATACATAAATACATACATACATACACATACATACATACATACATACATACATACATACATACATACATACATACATACATACATACATACATACATACATACATACATACATACATACATACATACATACATACATACATACATACATACATACATACATACATACATACATACATACATACATACATACATACATACATACATACATAAAGTCGAAACGAGAGAGGCCTAAAGTCACTATAATCTCAGGTTTCTGCCATCTGTTTTCAATAATCGACATCATAAGCATGATAGAGACATTCTCCCTCCCTTATCTTTCACACCTTTTAACTACTTCCCACAGTACAGGCCAAAAAACCATAATTTGAGTGGGTTAACCTCCCTGCCTTCCCATTACTATGCTGTATGTCTCTGTTGTACGCTGTGTGTCTTGACATGGTGTATAATATCTTATAATGCTATCAAAGTAGGCCTATGTTCGAACAGTTTTGTGGACCAAACAGCGGCCCTCTCCTGAATGCGCCACCACTCGTCATGTGACTTCGGACGAGGGGGAACAGTACATTTATCTTTTGCTCTCTGCACGGGCGCTAAAAGGTGTGGGTGTCTGTTTTTTCTCGAAAATTTGCCAATGGTCCACACCACCGTTGACACCGGAGAATGCGACACGCATAGCAATGGGGCTCGACAAAACGGTCTATAAAGATAATAATTTTTAGAGAATACGAATCGTTGTATTATAAAGCGGGTGTCAGAAACGCGACTCAGAAAAATCTTGACTTGCCTGCAAACGTATGATCAAATGAGCTTCCCCAGCTTCAGCGCCTCAGCAAGTACCCTGACTGGCTCTCTATGCTGTGAGTGCCATCTCTTATTTCGGCACAAGTTCGTTGGCCATCTCTGCAGGCAAAAAGTTCATAATATGGCATGAACTTGATCAAAGTAGATCAGCATAAAACTTCCATTCAGGCGTAAAATGAGCAGCATTTTGGTGTTCACTTCGCACTTCAGAAAAAAAAAACTGGTGGGGGTTTAGCTCTGGTGAAACCTGGAGTGACGCGATAGCTACAGCTGCCTGAGAGGCTGGTCACCTGACCAACCACGGCGCCGGGCCGCCGGCAGCTGCTCCGCACCACGTGACCAACCACGTGACAGCGTGGCGGCGCCACCACGCTGAAGGCTCGAAATGCCACCGTAATGAAGCTGTCGCTACAAAACAAACCTGACGTTGCCTTGATTACAAAACTTGCTATCAGGTTCTTCTTGGTGTTTGTGACAGTTGTGCCACCTTTTTATGTATGCCACAAGGAGGATAAAGTTACGAAATAATACCCATAGGGCTGGTTGAATGACGAGATTTCAAAACAGAATAAAATCATAAAAGAGCAACCACATCAAATAATTTTTTGGGCTTTCCTAGGTACAGATTCTCAACATAATGAGCAGCATTCTAAACTTTATTTTTCATCTATTTCTTCAAACTTTCGTACTCCCCTGGAACCAGATGCCAAGATGATTTCTAGCAAACTGTTACTTACGATTATTAAATTTTCCAAGGATGACTTGGAGGTTCTGCTCAGTACTTATAGACTGTCTCGCCATCTCTTGCCGACTACGCAGGCATTTAAAGCTTGGGTTCTGAACGACCGCAACAGATGGCGCCTTATATTCTGAAGCTGGCATATTCCCGCTTTATTTCGAGGAATAGGGAGTCTGAATTTCATGGCGCTATGTGCCACAGCGCCAAGTTTAAAAGACTCATAGAAAAAATTTGAAAGTTGTAGACATCACCGACTGCTAGAATGAAATAGCCTGAAGTGTGACTTTAGTAAATTCAACTTCGTCTAGATTTAAGAGAAGGGAGCTAATCCGGGCGAAGATATACCCCTAGGAATGCAACGCGTACATTTTAAATCGTCTGGGAAAGAAATTTGCATTTAATTTTGCGTTCTAAACGGTCCCAACTAATCTTGAAGGGCGACCTATCCTTTTGGCTGCGCTTCAATTAGAACTTTAACAGAATTGCACCACACAACTGAAGCAGACGAATAATCACAGAATCTGTGCATTTATAGCAATCCGGATTGCTTTGCACCTTTTAAACACCTTGCATCTCCCCTAGTAGGCACATGCCAAATGTTTACTGTTTGTTACTTTAATGAGGGCATGGGTTTTTGAAAAAGAAGGCAGAACATATTTCAATTTACTGTAATTTTCGGTATAGACTCCTTCGCGGCATGTAGTTAGGGGAATCATTTAGGCTGGAAGAAAATCGTTTTTTTTTACTACATTCTCCACACTCTGCACGCACTCCGTTGCTGGAACAAAGTACATGTATTCGCGCAGAGACATTTCATGCTATCTTGGAAGATATTTAGATTGAAAATGTTTTACAGTGCGCAATTGTATGTATTCCGTGTTAAAGCAGCCATAGCTGGCCAAAGCCAAGCTAAGCCCAGCCTGACGGGAAGCCAAGCAGATGATGGCCGAATTATGTTACCCAAGCACGCAGTTATTAACTTCAGCATGATTCGAAGGCCAAACCTATGTTGTTCTTGTAGACAGCTACTCAGGTTATCTAGACTGACTCTTCGTAGCGAATAATCAAAAGATGTCATCAGTGTCATGAGAGAATGGTTTTTTGCTCATTGAGTTCCCAAGATACTGGAAACCGACAAGAGGTCGTGGTACGCAGCAAAAAGTTCTAGAACTTCAGCAAGAACTTGGGATTTAAGCAGGTCACTTCAAGTCCGAGGTACGCCCAGTCAAATTGTCTCACAGAACGAGCTTTCCAAATAGCAAAGGGATTCCTGCGGATTTGCAGTGATTATAGAATAAATGTACAAATGGCTCTAGTGAACTTGAGAAACATACCAAGAAATGAAACGATAGGATTACCCGCACAGAGGCTGCACAGCAGAAAAACCGGAAAACCAGTTCCAATGCTGAACAAGCTGCTCTATCCTGAAGTTGTTTTAGATATGACTGCCAAACTACTCACTGAGCGTAGCCGTCAGAAAACATACGGAGGCCAACACACAAGGCCGGCCCCGCTTACACTCAGGCTACCGATTAAAAGTATTGGAAAGTGACAGTAAGTGCATACCTGGAACAGTCGCTTGCTTTACAGACGAACGACGTTTTGTCACAGTGCAGACACCGAAAGGATGCTGACGGCAAATATGTACAATTGGGTCCAACGAAAGCTGATCTCCACCGTGAAATAAATATAAGTTTATACGAAAGTGACACCGGACAATCAACCGACATGGGCACAAGCGCACTACTCGGACAGAAGGACAATACTCCCATCGTAACAAAGTATGGTCGCGCTGTCAAGTCCATCTTGAGGGTGGACCTTTCAGAAAAAAATAAAAAATAAATAAACATTGGCGGTGGTGTAGCTCTGGTTAAACCTGGAGTGACGCGATAGCTACAGCTGGCCGAGTGGAACTTGCTCAGTTCAATTGCAAAGTCAGTCTTTCGCCGATCCGTTTCGCTGGACGTTCCTTCTTCATCTTCGGCCCACTTGACACGGCGCATGCGCACAGCTGTGGCAACTCGGTTTCGCCGGCGCGCTGCGCCGCCGGCAGCTGCTCCGCACCACGTAACCAACCACGTGACAGCGTGGCGGTACAGCCACAGCCACGCTGAAGGCTCGAAATACTGCCGTAATGTAGCTATCGCTACAAAAATGTAGGAGATGTCAAGGCAGCCATATATGGCCAAAGCCAAGCCAAACCCAGCGTGACGGGGAGTCAGGCAGACGATGGCCGGATTATGTTACCCCAGCTCGCAGTTGTGTAATCTCAGTATCAATCAATAAAATAACCGTTGTTTACAGTCCGCAAAGCCCAAATTTTAAGTTCTAAGTGTGTATAGCGCGCAGGCTCTATACCAGAATTTACATTACCATACGGTGCTCTAGTGGCGAACCTCTCATCGAGCGACGAGCTTTATGAAGTACGATCTGTGCACGTGAACATCCCACGCAGATATCTAATGTAATTCCCTTTATGAATGTGCCGTGATGGTCATCCCGTTTTCAGTACATGGCAGCTGCTTAAGATTATAGCAGTTACCGAATCAAGTTCTGAGGTAATGTAGGCTTTTAAATTATATGCTTTATATAACCGGCTGGTAAGATCCTATAAACTACATTTATCTATTATTGCGCAAATTGTTTACTGTTTTCGCAACTCTGTGCGGATTAGGGTTCTTGAACCACCGGAGCTTCGCGGCTGCCGCTGCTATTTCACTCATCACGCAAAAACCCCGGGATATTGTCCTGCGGAAAGGGGCGGTCGTGCTGACTGGTTCCCTCAAAGGGGAAATTCTCCTAAATATTAATTGTTCGCGTGCTGTTTTCGCGTTCTCCAGCGGTGGACGAGTGTGCCTTCTATGCTTGATGGAAGCCCGGTCGGAACAAAGTTCTGGCATCTGCCTGTGCAACAGTGACGCTCTAGGCATTAATGGCGATAATGCGCGAAGAGTCGGCAGCGTGTCACCCGGACGAACTCTGAGCATTCCGTTTCTTCCTCAGTATTGTGCCGCGTAACTCAACCCTCCAGTTGGCCGTGCGGCTTGCGGATGCCGTTAGTTCCACCGGGACGCGGGTAGAGTGTTCACCTTGCTCGGGTGGTTGCGCTGATTGTCTTCCACTTGCTGCTGAAGGGCTATGCAATGCAAAAATTGTCTAAAGGTTTAAACTAGTATATGGAACAATTCCCATTTGATTCTAGCTCGAATAAACTTAATAATAATAATAATTGGTTTTGGTGGAAAGGAAATGGCGCAGTATCTGTCTCATATACCGGCGGACACCTGAACCGCACCGTGAGGGAAGGGATAAAGGAGGGAGTGAAAGAAGAAAGGAAGGTGCCGTACTGGAGGGCTCCGGAATAATTTCGATCTCCCGGGGATCTTTAACGGGCACTGACATCGCACAGCACACGGGCGCCTTATCGGTTTGCCTCCACAAAGACGCAGCCGCCGCGGTCGGGTTCGAACCCGGGAACTCCGGATCAGTAGCCCAGCGCCCTAACCACTGGGCCACCGCGGCGGGTGAATAAACTTGCTCCAAAAACCGATTTGAGCACTGAAAATTAGATTGTAATTTTTACCTCGGATGGATTGTGCTGCGGGTTGGAGATAAGTACAGCGTTTGTAATGCGGGTTTTGTGTAATAAACACTAGCGCTCTCAAATAGTTGCACCTTCCTTCCTTTCTATAGGAGGGAGAGCGCACGAGCGCGCTGAAGGCTTGATGTGCTTTCAGCCTTCTCTGGCACGAAGGTGGTTTATGGGGGCAAAATATACGTACCCCCTGTTACCGACAGCATTCAAATCGAAAAGCTGCCTAGATCGGTGAGGTTCACGGCGCACTTTCACTATCGGATTTTCTTGCGCTATATACAGAAACGTCAAGAGGTTGTCACCGGCTGCTTTCAAAGAGTGCCCATTAGAATTTTTATATTCCACAAGATCTGCACTCTATGTGATCATCTTGGCAAGGTCCGTCTTAATCAAGGAGAAAAATAACTTACCACTCTTCCTCGACGGGTGTGGTAGTCGACCTTTTGGACTGCAATTGAATGCATGAACCTAAAAGAACAAAATAACCCAGAAGAATAACATGTTTCAAGAATCCGCGACCTTTACCATGGCGCGATTATCACAGGAGACGATATAAATTTACAATAGGCTCCAGAACACGGTGGCATTTTAGGAAACTACCCCACGGAAGAAACCGCTCGGTCAAATAGCTAAGGTCTTCATGATTAATTCCTATCTCAAGGGAGGACGCAGCTGGCAGGATTCGCATCCTTGCGTGGGAACTGACTCTTGCCCCATGGAACTTTAACAATTTTGGAACGTACACCTCGATTGTCTGGACGCTGGACAATGGCTCCATTGTCTGGCTCGTCTGCAACGACGTAAAGCAAGTTTTCGTTGTAATCTGTGTATTGGTGTTACTTCCAGAGACTACAGAACTCATTCTGCATTTGCATGCCGGACAACACTACTCACGTAACCTCCGCCTGTGATGAGGCAATACATTTATGTGTTTGCCTTGTGTTTAACGCAGAAATACAAAGCTGTGCCGTGGCCTGGATCACGTGGACCGCCGCCCTCTGATTGAAAGCAGTCGTAAAATTCTTTGGCAGCGGCCAAGGCAATAGTCTACCCTGAGGGACAATCAATCAATCAATCAATCAATCAATCAATCAACTTTATTTCCTTTGAAAAAACGAGGAGCACGGGACTAATAGCTCGGAGAGCTTCACGGGGTCCAGACCCCATACAAGTTGGCAAGCAGCAAGATGACGGCCAGTCATACACGGCAGTTACAGTAAATAGAGAACTAGCAGAGAGCATGGGCGATTATATAATGAAAGTGGCAAAACACGAAAGAAAGAAACAAAAATAAAGGTATAATAACTAACAGTATAAACAGCAGTGGTCATCAGTGGTCAATAACAACGGGAACAAAAATGAAAGCCTTATATTATTTCGGCAAAACAAACAAGTTGGCAAAAGCGTTTGATGAGATAGATTTGGTTACAGGTAGGATCATATTCTTCTGGGTTTAATAGGTTTAGCAGCAAACGTAGTGTGTAAAATAAAGTTTGTTCATCATAGGATGTTATAAATCAGCTTCAATTTCGGTGTTTGCCATGCTTGCGTGACAGATTGTGATTTTGCAACACGCATGTCCTTACCTGATGTGCTCGCTTTTATCCCCCTCTCTTTCCTGTTTCCTTTTACGCCACTCCTCCTTTTCTCCAAATGAAAAATAAGCAACCGGAACACATTTCTGGTCAACTTCAGTACCTTTCCTCATGATCTCACTCTTCAGGAGGCTTTCCTGTTCTGTGTGCAACAGCTAGCAGGAAGTGGTGTTCACTTCTTCAAACTTCTGCAGTATTGTATGGTCCTCTAGCATCTAGCTTAAAAGGCCAAGAACGCATCCTAGGAGTGTTTTGTAGCGAGGCAGCCAGGAGCGGACAAGTGTGGTTAGGGTGACAAGCTGGGACAGTTTGCTGCCTGCTTTTTACTACCCCAGCACTTAAGTCGCCCATAAAATAGTGTGCAGTGTTTTAATGCGTCAGCATTAGTACTATCACTTGCCCAAAATCTGTTCGTCTGCAGTTATGCAATACCCCACCATCCAGAAGGCCACCACCCACTACCCGCAGAACTTTGCTCTGCACCCATTTCCAATGTCCAGAAGCCGTCGTAACACACCAACTCACCTCGTTCCACCCTACCGAGGTTCACCCACCACCAACCACCCAATAAGCCTCCAAGAAGGCCCTATCCAGCATTCAACCACTCGCTTCCACCCTCCAGACATTTCCACCTACGAGAAGCACACGCGGCACTGGAGCGTAAAAACGACCGCGAAATACAAATCAAAGCTGCAACGGGAAGGCGATCACAGGAGCAGTGAAATGTACACCCAATACTGCTAACGCAGATTTGTCGCATCCCCTCGTATGATCGCCTGTGCATTTTTTTTACATTAGTCAGTGTCGATTCCACGTTTCCACTGAAGCTTTTGACTGTTTAGTCATCATGATTAGAAATAGGTTCTTTGGCCTGAAAACTTAGACATTCTTTGTCGTCGCTCATTCTTGTTGTGCCCGTGTTGGTTTGCGCTAGCTCTGTCTCAAGCTCTTTCAAAGCGAGTCTCAAACCTTGAGGACCACTTGTCTTGATATCTTCTCCTACCATCCATGAGATCTTTTTCGTGAGATTACCCAGTAGTCTATTTTTTTTCGCATCCGTTTCCCTATACTCACTTAGCTCCTGTTTCAAGCTCACATCACTCTGTTCAATCTTGTGTATAACCACTGCTGTTATCGTGATGAAAACGTTTCTTTTTTGAAGAACTCACAGCACGATTACGATACTCGGTATAATACATTGTTACAGCACAGCTGTTGTGGTTGATTTCTGCGTTTTAGTTTTGAAGTTTTATTGACCTTTGTGCTTTTTTTTAGCGATCCAGTGACGATATAGAAGTAGAGCATCCGGCTAACGGGCATCACGATCACGGCTGAAATCCCGGTCCCGCCGGAATTCTCCTCCGGATGAGAACGAAATTCGAGCGTCGACGAATTGAAACCCACCCGCCTGATCTCGGCGAACATAGCCGACAACGCACCCTCTCACCAGAACAAGATATTGCCGACCCTGGTGTAGTACGTGACCCTTACTTCTTAAATGCATAGTCCAGGGTTCGCACAATAGTTTGTCTGGTCAGGCCTTGTGTTGATGAATTTGAAGGCCATTGATCATGTCGAGGACAAATGGAAATCTGCCAACAGTTTACTTACGCTCATTGCGTCACATTCTACATACTTAAAGGACGACCGAAACTTGGCCACCTCAGTGAACAAGGAACCCGTACAGGTTCCGAAACGTCAATCATAACCTCGGCATAGTTAGTGACCTTCAACTTCATCTACTTCCTAAATGAACGAACGGTTCCTCGAACCCATAACTCCGGAACCGGGCTGGTGTGAATTTTGCTTGGAGCTGTATAACTATTTTTTTTTCTATCTGACGGATACTTTTTGAGTGGAAGTTTTGCTTGCAACTGCTCGGATAAATTTGGCTTCATATTCGCCCTGATGTTCGGCCTTTTTTAAAGTTCGGCTTCAGGTTCTCCGTGATTTCTGGACTGTGTCCGACATAATTTACTGAGAATGGGCGCTAAGAGGATTTCATTTTTGAAAGTGGTGACTGCCGGGGAACCTGAAAACGAGTGTCTCGTATTTCCTCCAGATGGCGCCGCATTATCAAACCACGCAAGCCAGGAGGCGCCGTAGTGCGACTGCACTGCCCCCTCGCCACGGCAGACGGCGAGGTCCCGCATTATCGACGCGCGCTGCGATCCCCCTCCCCCTCCGGCCATTCTCGTGGCCGATTGTTTTCGTACCTGTTGCTTGCGGACTGCTCCAGCACTAGCCACCGCCGCATGCGTATCGATCTCGCTGCTCTCTCAGGCGCTTTTGAGTTATTCCTTCATTTTCCACTACGCAGCTTGCGAGAAGAGGTTATGCGTGCGCCGCTGTTCGCGAGGAGCGGAAGTGCGCGGTTAATTGTGGCGCGCGAAAAGCCATCGCAGAGATTACCTGCAGATTTCTACGCAGAGTTACAGCTTAGTGTGAAAAAGCGGGTTATAATGACATATCGGGTACTGCGAAGGCAAAGTGTTTCTATCAACCAGAGAAGACCCGTGTATTTTATAACCCCAGACGACGCAGTGTAATTTTTCCAGCTGAAAGAAAAAAAAATTGTCATCTGAAGCCACAAAAATAATAATTAAATGGCTCCTTGAGTATTAGCTCTCCTGGAAAGTGGAAAAGGGTACACAGCTATAGTCATACGCAGTTATTCCTTCGGAAACAATAATGATTTTCCCTCATTCAATTCAGCGATTCATGGAAAGAATACTGGAGTGAGGTTGTATGTGAAATAAATTGGTAATTTACTCTGTGTTCTCCGTATTCCAATGCGCGTTGAATGATCTCTCCCAGGATTAAATAGAGCGGGATTACAGATTTTACCTGCCCCCATAGATTATCCCCCTGTCCGTGGTAGGGCTTGCTGCTTTCGTCGAGAGTGTGTGCGAAAGAGATGAGGAAAGAAAGAGGTCTGAGGGATGAGATACTGAGAGAAGAAGTGGTGGAAAAAGAAAAGGATCGTGAATCTGCGGATGACAGGGAGTACGGGATGAGTGACAGGTGGCAGTGTCGGAAAGTTCTTTTTGCAAGAATGACGCTCATATAATCAATTGACCTGACTGACGATACACTACGGCTCCATCCTATACGTGTTGGTCGATTCAAAATTTATGGACTGCCCATACACCGAAGTGCAAGGAAATTTCAATTAGCTTTGTCCACACCTAGTCTAATAGACTGTACACAGGATATATATGACATCCGTTTGCAGACAGTTTTGTCAACTTAACTGATAAAAGTTTGCAAATTGTCATAGCCTTTCTTAAATTTTGGCACTGGTCCTACTTAGTCCTGAAACTCTCCGATTATAAAGCATTCGCAGACCAACAATCGCAGTTAAAGAGCAGGGCAAGGGGAAAAAGAAAAAAAAACATATCAAGAACCAAGTTCCGAACAAACGTGACTGAAATGAATAAATAAACAAGCTATTAAAAATTTGCATCAAAAGAAGACGCTTAAAATGGGTTTGTTCGCCATTTATCGCTGGTGTTAACAGGGCCGTATAAGTGCAGCCAAGCCTAATTATGCCAACTTTGGGTGGCTGAAGTGCAATAGAAGAAGCTTTGTTCCGCATGTACAACATCCTGGTTAGGCCAGATGATGACGAATCAACATTTATTAAGCCCGAAATAAATCGGTGGTGCAGGCCAGAGACTGAGAAGCGAAATGAGAAAAAGTGTTTAACGGTCCATGCAGTAGCGGGAAGAGATTCCCTTTCTAAGCGCCTTGAATGTGGTACACGAGAGCATACGCCGGGTCCAAGAGTAGTGCCTGCCGGCACTGAACAGTAAGCGTGCGGCTGCCGCTCCATGAGAACAAAGACTCCCAACACGCGGACGCTAGCTGCGAGCAGCACTCGATTGACCGCACGCCCGGCTGGACGTTCAAAAGCTCTCGCTCCATTTAGTTTCTATGCGGAATCAGAACGAAAAGAATGCAGGAAACGCTGAGTCGATGGATTGCTGTCTAGCCGTAACTCAGGTGCGCGGCTGTAAGCGGTACGAAGGACGAGCGATAGCGTGTACTTGAAGCGAGTTGGAGTAAATGACACGTTTTTTTTAGGTTAAGGTGCAAGGATATTTTTGGTTTCTGTTTTCTTACGATCATACCCAGAAATTCTGGACACAAACATTTTTGAACTGGAAGGAGTTCATGAACGCAATTTTTTCATATATTGTAGGATTTCACTATAACAATCGACATATCTGCAGATCTGTCCCGGAAGGTTTGCATTCTTTTGCTATTAACGTTTTTGCCTTCGTCATAAACGTTTCCCATTGGTTTTCTATGGCAGTCTTAACTACCCGACGCGAGCGATGGAAAACTTAATACAAGAGATTTTGCTTCCCATCGGAAGAATGGGCCATTACCTTAATTTTTTTTCATAACAGTAGCTAACAATATTCTAATATAAAAACTTTTATCCAAGAATGCTGAACTTGTCCGAAAAGCACGCATTTCGGAAACTCCCCCCCCCCCCCCCCCCCCCCCCCTGGATTTCCCGCGCTCGTCGTTGGTGGGGCCGTTGGAGGAGCGCCGACTTTAAGCTTGCAAAAGCTGACGATCAGGTGAGGAAAAGGCGCAAGGACACTGAAATTCAAATTTTGTGTTTAGATAACTATGCTTCTACAAAACGAATTAAAAAAATTTTCTCGTGGATATTCGTGAAGCGGCGTCCTTATTTACACACCACGGCTACCGCACCTTTACTGGGAGCCCCTTTCGGAGCCCCTTTAACGTGTTTTGACGCCACTCAAATATTATTAATTGGTTTTGTGGCGAAAGTAAATTCGCAGTATCTGTCTCATATATCGTCGGACACCTGAACCGCGCCGTAAGGGAAGGGATAAAGGGTGAGTGAAAGAAGAAAGGCGAGAAAGAAGTGCCGTAGCTGGCAGGGCTCCGGAATAATTTCGACCACCTGGGGATCTTTAACGTGCACTGCCGGCGCGCACAGCACACGGGCGCCTAGCGTTTTGCCTCCACTAAAAACGCAGCCGCCGCGTCTGGGTTCGAACCCGTGGAACTCCGGATCAGTAGCCGAGCGCAAACACTCAACTACTGAGCCACCGCGGCGGGTCCCACTCAGAACAGGCGTTTTTGTGTTTCCCATCCATCGAATTCTGGCTGCTGAAGCCAGGATTTAATCCCGCAACATCACTGTCGCTAGTCATAACATCTTCAGACGAGACATAAAACCTTAATTGCACTTCTACTCCAAAACCACTCAATACCAGGAATTCGGGACAGCACCCAGCCAGTGGCGCTTAACTTAGCGGGCTATGAGTTTCGATTAGAGCGACTAGGTTATTGTCTTTCTTCCTTACGTCACAAGATGATGTCAATGCGTATTTTTGAATGTTAAAAGGGATGCGCCCGTCTCTCCAGCCACGGGAACTAGTTTCGCTTGTACCTAATTGCTAGTAATGGTTTAGAGAATAGGCTCATTTTAGAACAGTGACCACCCGCGGCATTGTTGCAAATCATAGTTTTATTCAAAGCAGGAAGGAATTCGGGCACTCGGCAGAGCAGTGATTATCATTCTTTGCGATCAAGGGTATAATGAGAGTAATAAAATAGCAAGTATTTAAAGACAACATTTTCAATATCAATATCTGATTTCAATTTAGCGGAGATAACCTACCATCGTAAATTTTTTGAAACGCACTACATATTATGTCCTTAATCTTTTTCAGTAATGCAATCTTTGCCCGTAAAGTTTCGAGACTGATATATTTTCTTCCCCAGAAATGATTCCCCAAAACAAATGTTTGTGCGTATGTGTAGCGCCATCTTTTGGGGCTAAGCTGCGCTATTTATGTTAATTGCGGTGGCTGCCGCTAGATGGCACATGTAAAAAATACGTTGTCACTAGTCTCCGCATTCTATTTTGAGCGAATGAGGAGAGATAGACGTCCACCTCTAACAGCGTGTAAACATAAAATTCTTTGTGAAGCTTGGCAAGACAGCCACACAGACATATGAATTGTTTCGTGGCGATTACGGCAACAAGACATTATCACGGGCACGAGTTTTCGAGTGTCACAAGAGGTTCATTTCGGGGAGAACGTCGGTGGAACATGACACAAGGCAGGGGCGCCCTTCAACCTCACGGAAGGAAAACGACGTTGCTCGGATCAGGGAAATGGTACAGCAAGACCGCACCATTACAGTCCGCATGCTATCAGATGCTCTCGACATTAGTAAGACAACATGCCACAAAATTTTGCGTGAGAACTTGGGGAAACGAAAGCTGAATGCCAGACTTGTGCCACACTCCCTCACACAGGACCAGAAGGACACGCGGGCATCAGTGAGCAATGATTTGCTCTCTCAGGCAGAGAAGGATGCTGCATTCGTCGATAGCATCATTGCTGAAGACGAAACATGGTGTTTTCAATACGATCCTCAAAAAAGAGGCAGAACGGTCCAGAAGCTCTCCGGTGCCGAGAAAGGTGCGGTGACAGAAGAACAAAACAAAGACGATGCTGAAAGTTTTTTTAGATGCCAGAAATGTCATACACCACGAATTCGTCCGACAATGGCAGACGGTGAATCAGGAGTTTTATGTCCACGTGCTCCAACACATGCGTGACGCACTGCGACACCGTCGCCCTGACTTATGGGCATCAGGACAACGAAGCCTTCTCCGCGATAACGCAAGGCGGCACACTGCTCTCAGCGTCACAAAATTTCTCTCCAAGCACAGCATTACTGTACTTCCCCATACGCCATATTCGCCTGACCTCTCCCCAAGCGATTTTTTCCTCTTTCCTCGTCTGAAGAGAGCCCTAAAAGGTAGCTGGAAGGGGAGCATGGAGGCCATTCAAGATGCCACAACAAAGGAGCTGGCAGCCCTGTTAAAAGAAGCGTTTTCCAACTGTTTCTAAGGCCTCAAGAAGAGTTGGAAGCTGTGTATAGAGTACAAGGGATACTATTTTGAAGGGGTGCTGCACAAATAATTTGAATGGTAAACGCATTTTTAAATGGACTCTGTCTCGGAACTTTACGGACAACGGTTGTATTGTTGGACGCATATTTACCAATTCCAAAATATTCAATTTCACTTTTGAAGTACGGCGAGGAAATTTATGACAGAAAGGCAGCAAGACTGCGGGAACACACTGTTGCCTGGACTGAATCCGGTTGCAAGGAAAAGGGATCGCAAGCGTTACTGGCACTGTGAAAGCAGCGCGCCCTAAAGAATTTGCACAGTCTTGCTTGGCATCCATGCTTGGTGGTCTGTGCGAAGACAATGCAATTGAGAGGCAGAAATAAGCGGTCTTTTTCGAGGAAACGTTCCTTAGATGTTTCTGTGACGTCGCAAAACTGCAGTAGAGAACTACAAAGATAAAACTACCTTTATAAAGGTAAAGGTTTACCGCACAAATTAAAGAAGGACGCACAGATAAACAGAAAGGAAGACAGGGTGCTGTTCCTAACCCAGAAACTGGCTTTTTTCAACTACCTTGCAAACTCTTCCTGCCAACAAACTGTCATTATAATAGACACGAGAGAAACGTAAAAGAAGGTAGGAATTGTGCGGCAGGTGAAAAAAAAATTCAGGGGGGCACTTTAGCCCGCTTTTGCTGCTTGGGTCACTGATGTGGGGTTAAGACGTTGATTAAAGACTACACAATCGTATTCTGAGTTCCTAGTTATAATATAATACACCAACCACTAATTAACTAATTATCAGTTAACTAAATAACTTACCCCTAGTTAACTTATCATTAATTACAAGTGAACTAATTATCTAATTACTTAAACAAAGCATAGTTAGTGCACTATATATGTAGCAACAACATACTACACCACTGATGACGTCATAAGTTTGATTGAGATCTATAGTGTGTGGGGTTGACTTGGGGAGATAAGTACTTTCTCCCCACTCAATCGCGGCTGACACGGTTCAAAGCCGCCCGGACCCCACCCCGTGATCGCGTATGCTACCGAGCGCTCGCCGACCACGGCGGGCCTTGCTCTGGGGGAACAAAGGAACGACACATTGGCTGACACAAACAGGCATTTATTGCTACAGAAACAATAACGCCAGCTAGCAACAAGGTACGCTAATGAATCAAGGACGTCCGACTCACCAGCAAGGTTCCGAGCGAATGTTCGCCCGCGCTAGGGCAAGGGATATAAACTCCGCAGGCCGGACGGGACGAGTACGGGAGCCTGTCTCCCCGTCGCTTCTTCGCCCCGCCGGCGAAGAGCGGAGCCGCGAGCGACGCGTCCGATCGCGGCGATTATCCCGGCCGAAGAGACCCCATCTCCCGCGGGCAGGCTTCAGCAGTCTCCCGCGCCGCGACGCTGGCGCCCTCTCTTGCCAGTTAATGTAACTGACAAGGGGATCCGCTCAGCCTCGAGGTGGGACCGCCGCTGCACGGTGCCTCGCGGGAAAGCAAACTCAGGGGCTGCAGGGCAGGTCCCCACATCCCCTCAACCTTAAATAGACCCACGCGCCTGAAAGTACATGCTATGGAGGAGTCTCCTGGTCTTCATGTCTTTGAGGCACGTCTTGCAGCGGAGGTCACGCCGACAGCGTCCACGCAGACTTCCGCGGTATTCCGAAGGCGGCGTGAAGGTCTCCGCTGGGACGACTCGTATGGCCCGCGGACTACCGTGTCCGCAGGCCCGCGAATCGAAGGCCGGTGGGAAAACTGCAGGCCAGGATCCTGCAGTAGTCGCCAGGGCAGCAGCAGCCGGAGGTGACCGCTGACTGGTCTCGCCACAGCTGCCCCGGATGGATGCGGCGAACAGGATACAGGCCGCTCCGTCGCAGCAGGTGGCAGCGAGACGATGTGCACCGGTCAGCAAGCCTGGGTGGCTCCACCGGATCTGCAAAATTGTCGAAACTCTCTCGGCGTGCCTTTAACGTAGGTCACGGGAGGGGAAACGGCATCCGCAAGGGCCTCGTGGCACAATGCCTAACTCGCTAGCAAAACGTGTCGGCGGCTGTGCAAACGCAAAGTTCGAGTGAACAAAGCCCTTTCTTGAGTTGAACGAGACGGCTCAGTTCGTGCGAGGTTGCAAAAAAAAAAACGGACGGGCAGCAAAGTGCGCCCCCTCTCAACGTCACGGTCCGGTGGTCCTGTCTCTTTTAATGTGGTGCAGGCAGCTCCGAAAAGCCTCAGGCCTAACGACCACTCCGACAACGACCGTGACCACAACAACGACCCGAAACGGGTTTTGTGCGCGCAGCCGCGAGGAGACATCAGCTTTGTGGGGTGGTCCTACCCCGCTCACTGCACAAAGCAGCTTCTGAGCGGTCGGCGCCCACCGTATCGGACGGTGTCGGAGCGCCCGGTGCCGAGCTGCAATACCAGCGAGCTCGTAGCGGCACCCGTGGCCCCAGGCCACCCGGCTCCCGGAGCCGCGACTCCCAGAGTCGAAAAAGAGATAGTAGAGAAAATATATACAGAGACTCGGACCACCCACGCGGCTTCCGTACTCACTCGCTTCGGGCTCGGCGACTCCGCGGGCGCTAGGCCTCGAACTCCCTCGATGCGGACCAAGTCATTCTCACGAAGAAACTCCAGGGAAAAAAAATGTGCTGAGCATGTCGAAAAGTTCAAACATGCTGCAGCGCAATACACCTCGCACTCAAGAAAGCATGCCGCAGGTCCTAGCGATCAAAATTCACTCTAGGCCTAGCACTTGTCAAGTCCGGACAAAGAGCGTTCCTCGAACCGAACCGACAGTCGTCCAATGTTCCAAGACCAGGCCCCACGTTTGGCTGCCAGATGTGGGGTTGACTTGGGGAGATAAGTACTTTCTCCCCACTCAATCGCGGCTGACACGGTTCAAAGCCGCCCGGACCCCACCCCGTGATCGCGTATGCTACCGAGCGCTCGCCGACCACGGCGGGCCTTGCTCTGGGGGAACAAAGGAACGACACATTGGCTGACACAAACAGGCATTTATTGCTACAGAAACAATAACGCCAGCTAGCAACAAGGTACGCTAATGAATCAAGGACGTCCGACTCACCAGCAAGGTTCCGAGCGAATGTTCGCCCGCGCTAGGGCAAGGGATATAAACTCCGCAGGCCGGACGGGACGAGTACGGGAGCCTGTCTCCCCGTCGCTTCTTCGCCCCGCCGGCGAAGAGCGGAGCCGCGAGCGACGCGTCCGATCGCGGCGATTATCCCGGCCGAAGAGACCCCATCTCCCGCGGGCAGGCTTCAGCAGTCTCCCGCGCCGCGACGCTGGCGCCCTCTCTTGCCAGTTAATGTAACTGACAAGGGGATCCGCTCAGCCTCGAGGTGGGACCGCCGCTGCACGGTGCCTCGCGGGAAAGCAAACTCAGGGGCTGCAGGGCAGGTCCCCACAAGTGTGACACTTTTCTGCGAACATCCCCGCCGGCGTGTCATGAGCTGATAAAGGCCTTCGCCTTATAGAAACGCAGGATCCCGGCTGGACGAGTTTTCGAGAGAAGAGCAAAGTGAGAGGAACGATCCTGCAGAAGGACATGTGTCTGAGCTTCTTCTGTGAACGTCACTGAGAAAGACTTTATTCGTTTGAGTGATAGCCCTAGCCATTATGTTATTTAGGCTCAAAGAAAGAGCTGTTAAAGGAGAAACTTTGAGGTGCTGAAGAGTTGGTTAAAACTACTTCAGCAAGCCTTAGAAAGGCTGACGATAGCATGAAGAGAAAATTTTGTACGCCAGTACCAACCCTTGTTTGTTAATCTTCGGGCTAAGGACAACCTTTGAGCAGTAAATGTTAGCTGTAAAAGTGGACACCGCAAGATATACTTGGTGCCGCTGTAGGCAAGGCAGAAAGAGGGCACCTATAGTGCTCATTCTTGTAGCGTATTACGAGGTCCTGTAGCCACCAGTAAACGAGGCTACCGCAGAAATTTGGCGCATTTTGTAATTTTGAGACAACCAACGCATAGTTAGTTTTCCCGATGCAGATTTAGGTCGAAGTTTGCAGGATTTCTGGAAGATCCTAACGGAATATTTTGCCCAGGTGGTTAAGGAAGAAATTAAACTTGCCTAATCGTCTAGTAAAAATGCACAATAAGAGCTTTACTTACAATACTGCTGATAGTTTTTTTCCCTGCTATAAAGTGCGACGTACTTAGTAACGGTGTACCTTGCGTATTAAATTATTTAGTCAGCACTAATCTAGTTATTTTAGTTTTGATTTCAGCACAAAATTAGCTAATAAAGGCTGTAATTTCTTCATTCCTGGAATTAAGCAGCAGACTGTGGAAGGTAGCCGTTAATGGTTGTATAAGAGAAGACAACGCTATGAAACAGTATCGCGAAACACCTTTAGCTGCCTGAACGTTTTTTAAGGGTTCCTTCCACGTCAAAAAAACAGAAGTGCTAAATTAGCCAATTCTGCTACCATACAATACACTCCCCGGTCAGAGCACCAAAGGAAAGCTGGGGATAATGTTCAACTTAGAAAAACAATGCCGATTAATCTCCTAAAACGAGCGCTGAGCCGGTCCTTTTATTTATTCTTAATAATTACCAAAACACTATTTGCGTGACTGACATGAGTTTGGCATACTACGATTCTCCCTTACTGCAGAAAGGTATCTCGTCTTTGATTCTTTCAAGCGGTCTGCTATTATTACCGTGAGCTTAAGTCTTGGTACAAAAAAATATTGGAACCTCACCCTACAATCACACACCTTTATTCATCCTTTCCAAGAAACTGCCGTGACAACCACCACCTGCCTGCCACATAAGTCACTATAATACGCCGACCGTTGTCGGAAAGCTCTCGTGAAAAAAATATAAAGCACCGATACCATGTCGGAGTGAATGACGTTTTCACCTTACTGCCCTTTCTTTGGAGTCAGGTTTTTTAGCTTTTGATGGTTCTATAATCAGTGTAGTTCTACGTTTTACTTAGTCATTCTTTTTTCGCTTACGGTGCCTCCAGGCTCACTTTTCTGTCATCCCCTCCACTATGTAATGCTTTGTGCAATCCTGGAAAGTATCAACCATAAAAGAAATATGCCAAACAAGAATCGCAGCAGGGTAATTTTGGCGCATATGGGTGGTGGGAAGATCACGAAGTGAGACGGATGGTGGGCGTCGATGCAAAAGTAACTGCGGGTTGACGACGTCTACCCTCATCATCGACGCTTCTGATGCGCAAGGAGACGTGCTTGGATTGCATGGCGTCGTGGATTTGCATGTCAGGGCTTGTTCTCAAAAGGTGATCCAAAGGACAAAAGGGGCGATATTTCGTACGTCCAGCCATAACTGCGTCGTTCATTATTTCGTGCCCTCACTTTCTTCTCTTATGCCTGCTGCTGCATGCCTTTCTACTTTCCCTGCATGGTGGCGGCAGCCAATACTATGATTCCGGCAATGCGTGTGGAGTCACCGCACCGAATTCATCATCATCAATATCATCAACCTGACTACACCAACTGCAGGACAAAGGCCTCTCCCTTGTCTCTCCAATTAACCCTGTCCTTTCCAGCTGCGCCCACCCTATGCCTGTAAAATTCCTAATCTCATCCGCCCAGCTAACTTTCTACCGCCGCCTGCTACGCTTGCCTTCTCTTGGAATCCACTCCATTACCCTTAAGGACCAGCGGTTATCTTGCCTTCGCATTACATGCCCTGCCCAAGCCCATTTATTCCTCTTGATTTCGACTAGGATGTCATTTATATCTTTTATTACAACGTCGCAGTATCCATCCAGATATCGATGCCATCTTGACAGGCATCCCTAAGGTGCCGGTTTCAGGGATCACGAACAAAAATCGGAGAAATGAGAAATAGAGAGAGAAAAAATGAAAGTAATGTGTCTATTTCATTCGACTTATACGCAGTAGACGAGAGCAAGAAAGTATGCAGTGATGGTTAAGGGAAAGAGGAAAGCGTACTTCCGCCACCATGTTCAGTCTTGTGCGAAATAAATCAAAATGTGACGCGCACTTTAGACAGGAAACATCGCAAAATTTCGCTTCAAAAAAAGGTCACTGAGGGCAACTCAATGATTACATTTATATTTTTTCGGGAGCAAGAGACGCAATAGTTGCTGAAAAAAAAATGAATTTAAAATCTAACATTTTTCCAGCCAGCCCATGCATACAAGCGACTTCAATAAAGAATATAGCCTCGTGAGCATTGCTTAGAAGTGAGAAATAGGCCCGGCCCGGCCCGGCCCGGCCACACACACACACGCGCACGCGCACACGCACGCGCACACGCACACACACGCACACGCACACGCACACACACTCACATTCCTTAGCATTTTCTGTCTAATAAGAGCTCCAATTTCATTGAGAGTAGGCGCTTTGTCGTTAAATCGTGGTAGTATATCGACACGTAAATTTAGCGTGCCTTTATTAGGTCGTTTTATAATTAGATCACTTAGTAAAGAAGCCTGAGACGGTGCACGACTTAGCGATTCCTCGTCGCGCTGACTTAGTGGCTTTGGCGTTCGGCTCCTGATTTCAAGGTAGCGGGTTCGATCCCGGCCTCAGCGGTCGTATTTCGATGGAGGCGAACTACAAAAACGCCGGTGTGCCGTACTATGTGGAGGCACGTTAAAGAACTCCGGCCAGTGGCATAAGTTCACCCGGTAAAATTGTTGATACCAAGCAGACCATATATCAGGATATTTAACTACTGCATACAAATTTACCAGCATACCATATGTTTGAATATATTGATCACTCTCCGCAATTTCAAGGCTGACGTACACACAAAGCGAGAACAACGCTGACAGGAGCTTTCAGTGACGTTTCTTGCACTCGTGCTTTTCCAAGTCTCTTGGTACAGCCTTCTTTATGGAAGGACACACCGGCAGGAACAATTACCTCAACACATCTTCTCAACAACGCCGGGGCCCTGGCACTCAAAGACGGCCTGACTTAGCGGCCTCGTTCCAGGGGCGCTGCTTTCATAACACAGCACGCATCGAACACTGGGGATCCTGCCTGCACATTCGAGATAAGAGGCGAGCCTAGCCTTTTGCTGCTTCCTCATCGAGGACAGAAGCTTTGTCACGTTCGGTCCTCATATTTCACGACAAACACAAGCCGGCCTAAGCAGTTCGAGCTGCGCTGCCGAGAAGCGATTGCTCGGCTGCCGTCGTCGCAGCGACGGGAAAGTCGACAGCTGTCAGCTGCGCGCGACGTACGCGGCTTCGGGCATTTGATCTTGACTGCTAGCGGCGCACATCACGGGGGAGTACAACGCGTAGGGCGCAGGTAGAAATTAATGCGAACGCGTGCTCTTAATGCGTTTACACGCCTTACTGGATACTGGTTCATGCGCCTTACGCGCCAAGTGTTGACCGGTACTCCATTTGGTTTTCGTAGTTTACAGACTCTGATATCTCGCGACATATTTGTGCCAAGCACGGTTGTTACCCATCTGCGCCACAACGCATAAACCTCTGTGGTCAGCGAGTTTCTTATTCAATACACTTTTGAATGGCTATCTTCGCCGCTGCGATGGCTCAGTGGTAATGGCGATCGGCTGCTGTTCAGAAAGACGCGATTTCAATGCCGGCCGCGGTGAAATTATAGACTCCCATGTACTGTGCGATGTCAGTGGACGTCAAGGAACACCAGGCGGTCGAAATTTCCGGAGCCCTTCACTACGGCGTCCCTCACTGCCTGTGTCACGTTGGGAAATTAAACCCACATAAACCGATAAACCAATAGACCGGGCTATCTTCGCTGACTTGCTTCCGGCTCCTTGTTTTGTAATCTACGTACATACCTAGGTCTGGTCGGGTTGGTTGAGAAATGTTAGAAGGCTACAGAAAATACCTTCCAGGCATACTCTGTGTAGCCAAGTCCATGAGCCTTATAACATCGGCCACGCACAATTGACAAGGACGTACCCCCTTTGCCAAAAGTAAGCGAGCAACAGGTGCTTGCTTCTATACCGTGTAAAGAAGCCTTTACGACATCCCTAAAGACGGAAAGGCGTCAGAACGTTAGGATAATGGTTAAGATTAGTTTACACAGATTCAAAGGTTAAGGGCTGCCATAAGTGCTTTGCAACGCGGCTATTAAACAAACCACCCTTTAACTGTTACTTTTGGCAAGGACTGTACGCTATACGGAGCTGTATTGCATAGACACAGACATACTGAATGCTGAGCCTATAGGTCTGGGAGTACGAGAATAAAGGTAATATAGTTCTGGAATTCATGCCTATAGGCACAGGCGATTATTGGTGCGTATACTCACATGAGGCAGAGGTAAAACACTAAGCTTGCGGGCAGGAGTCGTGTTATTGATGATTTAATCTTCTTCCTCGCTAGCAACGGAGTTATACCAGGTTCTAAACTTTAGTTTATTCAGTTTGTATGAGCTTCGGCTAGCGATGGAGTTTATGAGTTTTTACGGGCTTAGTCAGAGGGGTGGGCTTTGATGCGCTCAGCATTTCAAGGCTTCGGATTAATCTCGACTACGATGAAGTTCCTTAACGGGCCCGGAAAAATCAGTGCACGAATGCGTTTTGTGAATTTTTCATTTTGTTGTCAACTAAATGCGGCCACCGTGGCCGAGATCGAAATCTCGATCTCGGGCTTCATAGCCAAACGTCATCGTTGCTGAGCCACCGCGACAGGTGTCAGCATTCAGTAAGTAGTACATGTTGAATGAGTACAGTTACTTCCCGATTGCAACGAGGCCTTTATTCTTAAGCGCGCTAAATTTGTATACTTACCAAAGTAGAAAACACAGGCAAAATAGCAAATAACAGAGGGAGTATAGCTCAAGCTAACGTCTTCAAAAGCAAATAAAAGATTTACTAGCTGCAAACGAAAAAGGCCTAACCACCATTTGCGAATGGAAATTATTCTGAAGTTGTTTTTAGCACAATTTCAATTTTTATACACATTTAATGCACATGCCTTCATGAGGCTCAATTTTTGTAACAAAAGGTATGCGTTAGAAACGGGTAACTATGACTTTTCGGTTGTGAAACCCTCTTTGTTTTGCAAGTTCGGGCGAGGAGGTCAACACTATTTAGAAGCTAGCAGAAGCGTACGATAAAAACAGGAGAGATGTATGATAATCAACGGTTATTAACAGGTAGAATACGTACATTAAAGCTAGCATATGTGAATAGTGTATGTTTTGTAGCGATAGCTACATTACGGTAGCGTTTCGAGCCTTCAGCGTGGCAGCGCCGCCAACCTGTGGCTGCACCGCCACCCTCTGGCTGCGCCGCCACCCTGTCACGTGGTTGGTCACGTGGTGCGGAGCAGCTGCCGGTGCGCGGCGTTGTGGGTGATCACGTGGTTGGTCACGTGACCAACCATATGACCAGCTATGTGGTGCGGAGCAGCTGGTGCGGCTGGCGGCGCGGCGCACCGGAAAAACCGAGCTGCAACAGCTGTGCGCATGCGCCACGTCAAGTGGGACGAAGATGAAGGAGGAACGCCCAGCGAAACGAAGCGGCGAAAGACTGACTTTGCAATTCAACTGAACAAATTCCACTCGGCCAGCTGTAGCTATCGCGTCACTCCAGATTTAGCCAGAGCTAAACTACTGCCAATTTTTTTTCATTCGTTTTTCTCTGCCACAAGCTCCTCCTTTCTATTTTCACGACCACGAGCATGTTTTTACCCTTTCTTTCTAAATTGATGCATACTGGATGAAAAACGCAAGTATAAAGCAAGAATGGGATATTTACCGGAAGTAAAAGAAGGCTGCACCATTCCGTCCCGAAGCTCGATGCTGAGATCCAACATCTGTCGCTCTTTTTTTGAAGCCTTCAGGTGTGCTTCAAGAACTGTAATTACTTCATTTTCAAAGATGACAGTCCTCAAACGGTGGCACTAAATGCACGTTTACTTCGAATGCATACACTTTCTTGTTTATAAAATACTCATTTATTCTTTATTTATTTAATACAAATGCCTACAGTACCAGTTGAGCATTATTGTACGGGGCAATTTCCAAACAAAAAATGTAAAAAGAACACCGCGTAAAGGATAAGTATGGGGTGGAGCGCGTATGGCAGGTTGTCTCAGATCATGAACAGCTGGTTACCAATATCCCTCAAGAGAAAAGTGTACAACAGCTGTATCTTACCGGTATTCACCTACGGGGCAGAAAAGTGGAGACTAACAAAAAGAGTCCAGCTTAAGTTAAGGACAACGCAGCGAGCCATGGAAAGGAAAATGATAGGTGTAACGTTAAGAGACCGGAAGCGGGCAGAGTGGGTGAGGGAACAAACGCGTGTTAATGACATCCTAGTCGAAATCAAGAGGAAGAAACGGGCTTGGGAAGGGCATGTACTGCGAAGGCAAAATGACCGCTGGTCCTTAAAAGTAACGGAGTGGATTCCAAGACAAGGCAAGCGTAGCAGGTGGCGGCAGAAGGTTATGTGGGCGGATGAGATTAGGAAGTTAGCAGGCATAGGGTGGATGCAGCTGGCAAATGACAGAGTTAATTGGAGAGATATGGCAGAGGCCTTTGCCTTGCAGTGGGTGTAGTCAGGCTGATGATGATGATGATGAAGAAGAAGAAGTTTCCTTTGAAGCTTTGGGTGCAGGCTGAAAGTTTCTCTGGATGGAAGAAAGAGATGGATGTTAGGAGCATCCCTTTGGAAACAGGATAGTGGCGGTTGCTATTATATTTGGTCTTTTTCAGCCGAATATTTCTTTAAGCAATCCATGAAAGTTAGAAGTGTTATCTATAAATTCATCAGTTTTTGCGTCAATACCATATTTAACTAGTCGCTTGTACTCCAAACATTACATTGTCTGTGCTACTGATAGCCGAGCTGAAACCAGGCACCGACCGGTACTGATAAGACCGCTGGTAAGAGGCTAACGGTGCATGCGTCGCATCCTTAACTTTATGTCACCGCTCTGCTTTCGAGCCACCCAATGTTCCAATCGTTTTTGCTAACTTCTTCCGCAGATTCTTTCACTTTATTTCAGTTATCGCTAAGCCTTAGGGCCTCACGGAGAGCGTCTGAACGTACATCGACATCCTGACGGATGCCATCACATTCGAGTATAAGATGTTCAATTCTTTCTAGAGATTTATCACGCACTTCACATGTGTATTCTTCTTGGTTAAACTTTATTTCCTGGCTTCGCTTTCTAAGACACACTAATCTAGCTCCAAAGATTAGGGTGCTGCCTCTTATCATAAAACGTTTCCTTCCTTATTCGCTCTTTTTCCATTTCTCTATAGTTCTGCAGTACGCTTCTTCTTCCTTGAAGTAAACCGCTCTTACCTTCTGCGTTTATGAGCTGTTGTTGAAAGCTCTTTCTTTATTCGTCCTTCTTTCCTGCATACTTACTTTATTGTCTTCCTAGTTCTTTTCAGCCTTTGTGAGTCAACGCTCTTTCTGTATATATATTTAAGTACCTTATATGCTCGTCTGTTATCGTTCATATTTCGGAGGCGTCTTCACATAATATTTTGCTCTGAACTTCCCGTGCTTCGAAGGATGCCCAGCCTATTTCTCCGTCTACCGCCTAGTTTGTGGCTTTCCCCTGGGTATCTTCCAACAGCTCTCTAATTTATTTTGAGCCCTGACTGAACTAGTGCCCTTAGGCACAGAACCGCATTCTCAAAAGTAAGCCCTGGCACCATTGTTCGTTTCCAAATACCGTACTTCATACCTCTTGTACACCCATAATGCCCTATGCTTCAATAACGCGACACCTTGTTGCCATTTAGTCCTAGCCGCTCGATTACTCATGCCTCTAGACAATTGTATTCTGCAAGAGGAAAATGTGCAAAAGGCGACGGGCTTAGTGCTTGTTAACTCAGTGTGGGATGCCCAGTTCAATGTCACAGTGAATGCGATGCTTTGCTATTTGACCTCGGCATCACGTTTTACTAAAACAGTATTTAAAACGTACATGATGACATGTTACTATGTTCAAATCCACCTTCTATTTGACACAAGAAGAGCAAATGGTTTCAAGATCTAATTGTAACAAGCTCATATCTTCTGAATGCGACCCGCCCGACCTCCACGCCACTATTTGTGAAATCCCATCGCGGCAGGCACGCCTCCGAATGCAAAGCGATACGGAGCATCCAGTGTTGACAGAAAATAAGTGGCCGTCTTAACTTAACGTCTTATGTCCTGTGCAAGTAAACATACTTTTTAAAGTCGTCTCAGCTAAACACGGCTTACAGTGCTGTGGTTATATGGAAGCCACTTACGTACTAAGACGTGCCTCTGATCGCCATTCATAACCCCTTTACTGCTTCTTGACAAGCCCTGATAACAGATATACTATGCCTCCACAGGAAATCTCTCGCAAAACTCACGCTCCTTCGTAAAACAAAATAGCTGTCTTTTTGCAACAATCGGCCGATTTCACTCTGGATTCGTTCCTGGCATTCTGAACATAGATTCTCCGCCCTCTAATTTATCTCTGATATTCGTGTCCTGGTTGAGCTCGATTTGATGCACGAGGCATGCTTATACAACGACCGCGGAAGACCTGAACTGTGGCACTGGCATTCTCGTCATGAGGGCTAACCTGCTCCTAAGGTCGGGGGTCGTTTTCGAGTTCAACTGTAATGTTGAGGGTCCATAGTTCGAAGAAAATAAAAAATGTATTTGTCGGTCAAGAGAGGAGCTGAGTTAGAAAGAGGGAAGCTTCGGAAGACCAAAATTTTTTTATTTAAATGAATATTTATTCGTTCTTGCGTGTTTCGTTTGCCTGTTCTTGTAGTTCGCTTGTATTTCTAGTGTGCCTCTATACATATTCTTGCGGACCGACCACTAGAATGCGTACGTCAGTGATGTGTTTCTTGGCGATAATTTTGTGAACTTACGCCTGAACTGACTTAGCTGGCACGCGCATCACGCGTGTCGCACTTCCATGGAACACAGAAGGAGGATCGGTAAGGAATCATTTGTTCTTATCGATCAGCCGGCTTGTAGAGCTCGGCACGTTTAAGTCGCCACAAGAAAGGATTCAGATGGCATTAAATTTGACATTTTTAGTAACTCCCGATGTAAATCCTGTGTGTGTTTAGGTCTGATTCTTTACAGTTGTCCCTCCATCAACAGCCATATTCTGATTGACAGCTGCAGTACCAGATATCCGCTATGCTGTGCCCCACAAAGGGCCCGGGTTGTTCCTGACGAACTCTAAGGCTAAGTCAAGAAACTATGTTGCTCACAATTCGGTGGGCCGATTGTGATGACGTCATAAGGTCAAGCGACCTCTTTCGACCAATTATGAATATAATTCCCACCTGCCCCAACTGCTGGGCAGATTGCCACTTGCCACGGCGGGCAAGTTGTCAGACGTCACAAAGTAACGTGACCTCTAGGGACCAATCAGCGAATTTTGGGACATCGGGTGGTGGGGTTTGCTCCTGACATTAACTCTAATGCTACTGTAATAATGCGAAAGCATTATTACAGAGGCTGATTATTATTAGAGGCTGAGGGCGGAAGGAATGTGCCCCGAGGGCGGTGACCAATTTAGGGCACGCCTGTAAATACAAGCCTCTGGGTCAGCAAACTGTTGAACGGAGTGGCAGTCATCCTAATGTCACCGCCTGCTGTGAGGCGTGTAGTGGGAATCCGCCTTTTTCATTTTCCTGTGCTGCCACCTCGCGTACAACGCTGGAAGCTCACTGGTAGGGTACTGCGCGCCCAACCCGGCCGGACTGAGTGCCACTGCGGAGCACGTTTTGTTGGAATCTGTCAACGATGGCGTGTCCTGGGCAGCACCTGGTACGTGGAGGATTTCTAGGGTTGACTGATGGCTTGGTGCGAAGTCCGAGGCAGGCTGTAGTGCCCACCGAAGAGCAAATTCTTCAGTATCTCCGATCATCAGGCATGCGATGCGGACACCAGCTAGCAAGGGCCGCCTCTTCAGAGATGAAGGCTACATTCGGAACATAATGTTCAATGAAATATCTCCGATCAGTGAGGTTGGCGTTTTCCGCTGTATATGCCTGCCATTCATGAAAGGTGGATACTACATCGTGCACGCCGTAGTACAGAAAACGACTGGGGACAACAGTTTTCACAAGCAATCGTTGTGCTCAAGCGCTGCAGAATAGCTACACGAGCTATAAAAGCACAAGCGTACTCGCAACAAAGCAGCTCTGTTAGCATTTCACTGTATTTTCCCACAACACACTGCTGCATAGGTTAAACAAGCATGCGCGTCCCTAAAGACGAGCGCGAGAGGCGCACAATAATTCATTCCGGCGATACCACGCAGAGCTCTTCATCATGGATATGGTTCGAACACACGCATAACGCACCTTCTTCTTCTGCCTCTTAATACATGGCACATACCCACACCGGGGGATTGGCCAGGGTGTAGTGGCATAAACAAGGAAATTTCCATAGGAGATTATGACAAAATTTTACCACCATGCGTGAATGCTCTCGTAGCTTCTTTTTCGTTGCCCGCTCCATCGCGCGTTAAAAGCGGCTCACACCACTTGCCCATTTGGCCTTCTTGCTTGAGAAAGCAAAAAGCGTCGGAACGAAGTCTGGGTGCCGCGGTGACATTCGAGGCCTTCCTGCCCATGAATAAAACACTTCGTGATAGACTGCACACGCATTTAAACACAGTACCTCACCCGTACCTGTCACAAAGTGATTCCCGCACAGTCTTGACGTGCTTGACGGTGCCCAAGGGCGGCACGATCGTCGAGCCGGCGAACTGCTTTTATCCACGCTTCGCGTCGAAGGCTGTCCCGGGAAGCGCTCGGAAAGCGAAAAAATCCGAGTTTACTTCCCTTTATATATTGGGCATTGCTGCCGTATGCAACACATTTCGTAGGTATCGCCAAATGCGTCGCGCTGAACGCCCGACGGCTGCAGCAACGCACCCTGCGTAGGAAGCCAGTTTGTTTACACTTCCACGACCGGTCTCGAGTGGAGCGAGCGACCCTTCCAATATGTTTCGCGACACCGCCGCCAGGGGATGGGCGCATGCACAGTCGCGTCGTGAAAAAGGCGGATTAAAACATGGACGCCCATTTCTATCTTACCATGTTCATCTTGTTGTTTTCAGCTATAAACAATTTTCTTGCCGACCCGACGTCCACAGCGGTGTTTGTATTCTACTGAGGCACCCTTCTTCCTCCCGTGCACATTATTCCCTCGTTAAGGTGAAAGCCTTTAATGGCTTACCGTTGTATGTCCGTTCGTCCGCGAAATCTGTCACACTATGACGTCATTGATGGCATAATTGCTATAAACCATATACTCTTAACAAGTACTGGCTAATGGGTGAACAGTAAATACGTAATTAGACATTGATCAGGGATTAGTAAAACATTCAAAAATTACAAAAAAGCAAAATAGAACAAAATATAAAAAAATAAAAAATCAGAACAAAATGCAATGCCTACAGGCGCCGTGGAAAAAAACCGGCCGTCTACGAAGTTGCATGCTCTAATGCTCCCACCTACTCTAATGCTACTGTAATAATGCTTTCGCATTATTACAGTAGCATTAGAGTAGGTGGGCAACTTCGTAGACGGCCGGTTTTTTTCCACGGCGCCTGTAGGCATTGCATTTTGTTCTGATTTTTCATTTTTTTATATTCTGTTCTATTTTGCTTTTTTGTAATTTTTGAATTTTTTACTAATCCCTGATCAATGTCTAATTACGGATTTACTATTCGCCCATTAGCCAGTACTTGTTAAGAGTATATGGTTTATAGCTATTATGCCATCAATGACGTCATAGTGTGACAGATTTCGCGGACGAACGGACGTACAACGGTAAGCCATTAAAGGCTTTCGCCTTAACGAGGGAATAATGTGCACGGGAGGAAGAAGGGTGCCTCAGTAGAATACAAACACCGCTGTGGACGTCGGGTCGGCAAGAAAATTGTTTAGAGCTGAAAACAACAAGATGAACATGGTAAGATAGAAATGGGCGTCCATGTTTTAATTCCCACTACACGCCTCACAGCAGTCGGTGACATTAGGATGACTGCCACTCCGTTCAACACTTTGCTAACCCAGAGGCTTGTATTTACAGGCGTGCCCTAAATTGGTCACCGCCCTCGGGGCACATTCCTTCTGCCCTCAGCCTCTCACTTACGCACCGACTGCGTAGGACCCATTTCATGTGCTTCTGTATAACCCGCAACGACACAAGAACAAGACGTCCCAATGAGGGCACTACGTCAAAAGAGGGAGCGCCCAAAGTATGCGCAGGCTCCCTCTTTTGAGAGTTTCCCCAGGGGATTCGCGGCACTCCGCCTCGAAATAGAATACACTCAGTGAGTGAGCGCATGCTTCCACGGTGCGCTCTGAACAGCGCCGTAGCCGGAGCCAAAGTTACCCGGCCGTTAATTAAAGCAAGCGATACTCTTTGAGAGAAAGGCGCGTGCCATGACGCCCCTCCCTCTTTTCTGTCTCTCTCGCCCTCTTTATGTCCCCTCTCACCTGCTCAAGAGCGTCGAAGCGGGAACGCTGCGTGGGTTGGCCAAGGATGCTCCTGGCTGGAGGCGCAGGGCGGGCGGTTGAAGAAAGCGTAAAAGGGGAACGGGAAGTCTGATATGGAGAAAGGAGGGAGGAGGAGGGAGTCTTTTGTCCTCGGAGTACTTCCTGAACCTCGTTAATCGCATCACTGCGTGGGCCGCCCTGTCTGTCGCACTGGCTGCGACATGGCGAAGCGGTAATGTTCTGAAGACGGTGCTAAGATGCCTTAGGCGGTATTCGCGCCGATTAACTATGCGATGTGTGCGCTCGAAGCAAACCCCTTAGTGCATGCGCTTTCTTAGTCAGGCCATTCGGGATACGAAAACTACAGGATTGCACTTATGTCTGCTTAATGGCGGAAATGCAAAAGCCTTTCCCTTTCGTCTCTTTCTCCCTCCCTTTTCCATTTCACTTGAACATCACGGGCCTCGAACTCAAGACCTTTGCGTTGACTTGAAACCACTACCTTCCCGGTATTCAAACCTACGACCTTTTTGCTGTCGCTATCATCATCATCATTGTCATCGCCACTAACATCACCACGATCATCACCATCGCTATCATTATCATCGCTATACCAACTATCACTATCATCATCCCTATCATCATAACCGCTATCACCAACTATTACTGTCGCTATCAGAATTGGACAACGAGGACCCCAGAGACATCACAGGGGACCAACTTCCGGCGACACATTTTGCGGACACTTCCGGTGTCAATATAAACATCTAATGCTATCGTACTAATAAGAGTGAATAAGATATTCTCTCCTCATATCACTCCGCCTTTATCTCAAATATCTCAAGACAGGATTCGAGGTGAACTTTTTTTTTTGAAATTCATCTGCATAAAGGTTGTGAATACCGTCACTGCACGCGTTTTTTTTTCTTATTTTGTGAGCAACAAAAGACCGCAAATAATATAACACGTCTCTAAACAAAGAGCAGAAAGCGAAGCCTATAAACTTCACCGCAGTTCGATCAAGAAGACTTATGATTCTTTGAAAAAGGTAGTTAACAATTTTTTGGTGCTTGTCAATAAACGCTATGCTACTTTTCTACTCGTCATGCTACTCAGCAATGTTACGTTATAAACAGGCAAAAGCAAATAAAATACCGTCAATTTGTGTAGTTAGACCAAATGCGAATTAGGTGCGATAGCGCTGTGTGGCTAATGTTTTGCATTGTTTATCTTGGTTTTGCGTTGTTTATCGTGGTTGTGCTTTCTTGTTCATTACATTGCTATGTGGTTAAAGTAGTATTTCAAGCGTGTTCTGTGTATTTTCGTGGCATAGACCAAGCACTGTAGATAGATGACACAATGTTTATTGCATTCGTTTTATGCAAGCATATCAGTCACGCTCCCGTTATGCAGAAAATCTAACTTCGCCTTCTTCGTCGTCCGGAGTTCCCGGGTTCGAACCCGACCGCGGCGGCTGCCTTTTTATGGAGGAAAAACGCTAAGGCGCCCGTGTGCTGTGCGATGTCAGTGCACGTTAAAGATCCCCAGGTGGTGGAAATTATTCCGGAGCCCTCCACTACGGCACCTATTCTTCCTTTCTTCTTTCACTCCCTCCTTTATCCCTTCCCTTACGGCGCGGTTCAGGTGTCCAAAGATATATGAGACAGATACTGCGCCATTTCCTTTCCCCAAAAAAACCAATTATTATTATTATTCTTCGTCGGTAGCTCTGTGGGCAGAAAAAGAAGGTGGTCCGCTTGACTCCTAGGTCCCGTGACCTTGTGACGTCATCACAACCTGACCACCGTGGTAGGTGGAAGACACCTGTCAACCGGAGGACCAGAATGCGAACTGGCTTTTGCTGTGATTGTTGACTTTAGTGCTAGCGCAATAAAAAAAGATGGGTCACGTAGATGAAACCGCCGACAATATTTTTGTAGGTAGTAAAAATGCCATGTTGGTACGAAAAATAATCGGCGCCGTTAGAGATTCCCACATTCACCGTAGCCATCCAATCTCCCCAATGTTTAGCCAATGGCCCCGTGTTTCAACACGAGTCCGTCTAGACCACCGTCTATTAACCGTTCACCCTCCACTTGTTTGCTACACCCAGTTCAGCGTCCCAAACAATGACCTTGGACTGGACGTAAAGTTTTGCTTTACAAGGCCATCGAAGACCACTACTGCTTCTCAATATCTTTCGTCCTGGTTCTCAAGTGGTTTGCTTTGCCTCAGTAATGGTCATTGTGCAGAAAAAGCAGCTTTACGTAATGAAACAAAGCAAGATACGAGGAGCTCGTTTCAGCGATGAAGTTCGCGTCATAATCGAAGCAGAAAAAGACGCCACAAATGAAAGCCAGCAGTGAAAAATAATACATATGAAGAAATAAGCTTAGGAACCGAAATGATGATGACCTTTCCTTAGAGGAATTGCATTAGCTGATCCATGGGTGACGGGAGGCAGTAGCAAGATCTACACGTCATCATCAAGCAAAGGTAGCCTCCACTGTGAGCCAAATGCATCTCCCGTGGGTATCCAATTACCCCCCCCCCCTTCCCCTCTGCGCTAACTGCGACTACTCTATATCCGAAAATCTCCTAACCTCATCTTCCTACCTGACTCTATGCCGTACGCCTACGATGCTTTCTGTCCCTCGGAAGGCACTATGCTAGCCTAACAAGCAATCGGATATAAGCTGTCCTCTTTACTGGTCTCTTCGAAGTTTATTTCCTTTCTTTATTCCCATTCGGATGTCACTGACTCGAGTTGTTCTCTTGACGACATTTATCTCTGTCTCACCGTTTGTCCCGCCCAGGAATAAAAAAAAAACACCTTGGGTGTTAGTTTGCAATTCCGTCTCGGAGCTAATTAAATTGTTAATTAGGAACGGTGCATTTCCAACGATATAGGAGTGAGAGTAAGCGAGATGGGCAAAAATGTTACCCTATAAAGATATGAGACAGTCTGATGCTGGATTCTGTTGCTGCACCATAATTGGAAAGCACGAGAAAGTACTTGGTTGCGAAAGGTCAATAGACGATAAGTTGTGATTGCTCTTTAGGAGACAGTTCTTTTCTCCCATCGCTTCATGAGATTGCTTTAGCGTTCCATAGAGAATGGATTCTTTGCTCCTTTACTGCTGGTACTGCCTCGCTATTAAGCCTGCTATGAATGTTTACGCAGTTGGAATTCTTTGAAACCAGAGCGTCAACATCGTGGCATCCGCAGCATGCTGCTGAACGTGGAAAAACACTTTTATTTCTAGCGCCAAAAATTCCTTAAAGTATGCCGAACCGTTGCTCTTACGAGAATGCATTCTTGGCATGGTTTCACACGCCAGAACACGAATGGAAATTACGAACAAAAGGTGATGACAGTATTTACTAAGAAAATGCAAGCGCAAAAAAAAGAAAAACAAGAGGAATCTAGGCGGGGGGACCTTAAATGGGATGGAAAGCCGTTCGCCAAGAATGCGAACTGTCGCAGGGGTAAACAAAAAACAAGCAAATAGAGAAGAGTGTTTACTTTTGATTACGAACCGCGCAAAGCGACAGCAAAAAAGAGCTTTGGTATCTACACAGCAACTTTTCACTTTTTTATTGTTAGTGGTGCGGGTAGTTTCAAAGCACTAAACGAATAATAGGTGCACCTTGTCTTTATTACTGTTTCAAGTGATTTTAACCTGCAGTTCCAGGCAGCTCCTTAAAAAAAGAAAAAGAACGGGGAAAAGAAAGAGAGAAAAAGCGAAGAAAGCGGAAAGGAAAAGAGAACTGAACCAGAAAATATCAAAGAAAAGAAAGTGAGAAGAAAAGAAAAACGCAGTGAAAGAAAAAAAGAAAGCCAGAAGAAAGAGAAACGAAGGAAAAGAACGAAGAAAGTAAAAGAGAGAGAGGAAGGAGGAAAAAAGGAAGGAGAGAAGGGAAAGTAAGGAAGGAAGCAGAGAGACAAACAGTTGATAAGAAAGGAGGAAATGAAGAAAGGATGAAAGAGAAAAGGAAAGAGAAAAGCAAGGAAGAAAGGAAAAAAAGAAGGGAGTAGATGGGGATCCGTTGGAGGGAATAGAGAAGAGAGGTGTGGAGGCAGGAAGGAAAAAGGGAGAAATTAAGGAAGAAAGGTGTGATGCAAGGAAAGATAGGAAAAAATAAGGAAAATGGGAAGGACAGAATATAGCAAGGAACAAAAGAGAGGAAAGACGATGTAAATAAGAAAGAAGTAAACAGTGGAATGAAAGAATAGAAAAATGCAGAAGGAAAGACAGACAAGAGGGTAAGAAATCATGTGCAAAAGAGAAAAACGAAAGAAATAAAGAAAGAAAGAAAGAAAGAAAGAAAAAAAGAAAGGAAGGAAGGAAGGAAGGAAGGAAGGAAGGAAGGAAGGAAGGAAAGAAGGAAGGAAGGAAGGAAGGAAGGAAGGAAGGAAGGAAGGAAGGAAGGAAGGAAGGAAGGAAGGAAGGAAGAAGAGGCGCTAAAAAGTCACGAAGAAATAAAGCAGACGAAACAAATGTAGAAAAGAGCAAAGAAAAACAGAAGGTGAAAAGAATAAGGGATAGAGGGAAATGGAAAAATCAAAAGTAAAGAATGATAAAATAAAGAAATGAAGAAAAGATGGTTTATGGTTAATGGGGGTTTAACGTCCCAAAGCGACTCAGGCTATGAGATACGCCATAGTGGAGGGCTCCGGAAATTTCGACCACCTGTGGTTCTTTATCGTGCACTGACATCGCACAGCACACGGGCCTCTAGAATTTCGCCTCCATCGAAATTCGACCACCGCGACCGGGATCGAACCCGCGTCTTTTGGGCCAGCAGCCGAGCGCCATAACCATTGATCCACCGCGGCGGCTAAATGAAGAAAAGAGAATTGGTAAAAGAAAGAAAGAAAGAAAGGAAGAGAGAAAGAGAGAAAGAAAAGAAGGAAGAAAGAAAGTAAAAAAAAGAAGAATTAAAAAGCGAGAGGAAAAAAGAAAAGAAGAATCAGAAGAGGTCTGTCCCAGTATTCGAAAGAAACCTGCTCGTTGGCCCTTCCCTCAACTTCACCTTCCTTTTCCAAGCCTTTGACGATATACTCATCTCAAAGTCAGTGAGAAGGGGCAAAAAAAAAAAAGAACTATGCGAGAGGAAGAGGAGACGTGGTGCGGAAAGGCGGCCGCGCGAGAGATCAGGTTCCCAGCGCCGCAGCGCGGCGGCGCCCCGAAACGCGTGGCACTTGCGACGGTAACACTGGCCCGAGACCAGATCGAAGACCCAGTCGCCAACGAGCGCCCCTTTTCAGAGCAGAGCGCTGCTTGTACCGGCTCGCGGCAGCGAAACCACTTGCGCTCCGTCGCCGCAGAGGCGCAACGACTTCTCGCACCGCGCTAGACGAGACTCGCTCTCGCGTTTATTCTTTTTCTCTCTAAATTTTATTTCCTGTGCCCATTTCCGCCGCTACGGGATTTAACGTGCCGTGCACGGGGAAGTCCACAACGGTGTAAGATCCTGCTTTTTGCATCACCTACATTTGATTGCCGTCTGCTTTCGACGCAGTGTTGCAAGAGAGTGGCTATTCGACGAGCTTCACCTGCAGAAATAATTCCACGCAAAGTGCAAACGACACCGGAAGAGGTGCATTTATCTGCACAGCGGACTTTCAAGTCGGGAAATCAGTTTTTGTGTAGAGGCGACGATACAGAACAATCACAGTGGGTGCGAGTGCCGACATTCCAACTGCTCCCTGGATGCAAACGGCAGCGATGAGGACATTGCACTTGTCACCTGCAGGAAGCCATCAATTGCAAGCAGTCACGATTTGGGTTCGCTGGCGCAAGACCAATCAGCCAGAGTTTAACGGAGACGCCAAGCTTAAGTAACTTTGTGATCAGTGCTTTCATAACGTTGGACATCGACTTTTGACGAACATTCGCCGGTACTGGTTGACGGAAGCTCTGTGACGATCGTGTAGAAAAGTGGTTTACTTTTGTGTGTCCAAAAAGTTCATCGCAACTGTGCCGAGTAGAGGGCAAGTGATTGACGTGACTTCATAACTCCTCCTTTGACTCTTACCTCCCGATTACGCTGGTTAGACATCGAGAGTTTTGTCACTTCTAACGCTATGTGTTATAACATCTGTCCTGCAAATTATTTCACAACCGATGCTTCCCTAAATAAGCGATCGTGCACCTTTAAACGCTCCCGACCAGCTGCTCCTGAAAACCTTTCCACTTAAGTGAAATAAGCGCGAAACCATTATTCCAGTGGTTCCAGTTTAACCGATGTAATTTTTCCGGAACTGAAGCCTTCCTCGAGATGGTTAACCCCAGAAATGGCCGGTTTCTCAACACCCAAAGTTAGAGTGGATGCAGTCTTGTGCATCTTTGGAGCCCAATTTTTCTGTCGCAAAGCCGTTGATGGCCGCAGAGTTGTTTCCATCACTAACAATTGAAGTCTGCATCGGTTCGCTACACCTTTTTAGCTGTTCACTCGGTAAAGTTCGCGCATTGGCCGAAGAGCCGTAGGAGTCTTGGGTACAGGAAGAAGAAGAGATCGCCGCGTCTTCATTACGCACATCGAAGAAAAAGGAGGTCAGCGCCTCTACTCGTCTCTCGCAGAAGGGCACAGGTGTTCAAGACACGTCATTTGCCACCTATCTGCGAAGACAATCCTTGGCCTTCGGTGTCTTGTGACGTCCCTGGTCCGGAGACTGGGACATCATGGCATCCGCAGACCTTCATGCCAGAAGGCGGAGTTGCGTGGCGTCCCTAACGGGTAAGCCCGGGGAACACCCTTCAGGCGCACAGGCGAGCGCTTCTACCGGAGGAGTTGTCCCCGAGGTCAGGACCACGGGGGTCCTGTTTCATGACAGCAGACGCAGCAGCCTGTGTCGCCCCAAGACGGAAACACACGCCTGGTCAGACGGGTCGCCCACGAAGGCTCCCAGCTGGCGCCTCCACCTGCAGCCCAGCAGTTCCACGTCGTCACCGTCCTCGCAGTCTTCGTCTTCGTCAACAGGAGGGGCAACTAACAAAGGAAGCGAGCAGAGTTCAACTACTTCGTCAAGTTCGGGATCCGAGAACAAGGTCGCTTCGTGGATGGCCAACAGAGGCCATCATGCCACTGCGACTGCGGCGACCGCCGCGCTCAATCTGGTCACGTGTCCAGTTCAGCCGGTGCAGAATGGGAAGGCAGAATCGGTGAGTGGTGTACGGCATTGTTGTCTTTAGTTTTTTTACCGTTCTTGCCGTTCGTAGTCTGTAGCAAAACATTTGTGTCCGACCTGAAGAGCTCACTTCAGTAACAATTCTGACAGAAAGAGACCTGCGTAAGAATTCAAGCCAGCCGTGTATTTAAAGCCGTACGGTGCATATATGCTAGCGTGTCGCGTGCACTGCAAACATAAACTCCTAGCTAATAGGATAGAGAGCCCGCTTTACACAAGTGAGCTTGGCAGGAAAGAAAGAAGAATAACAAAGCTGGCGTCACTTATATGCACTGCCTGCGGAGGGAAGTCAGTGAGAGTCATTTTCTGCTGCAGTTCTTCCAAGCGTGTGTAGTGTGTACCCGCAAGTTTTTTTAAAATTAATTTTCATGAGCTTATCCCGGCTACCGTACAGCGTAAAAAGGAAAGGTGCTGAGCATGGCACCACGGTACTCTTGAAGCTGTTTAGATTTCCGGCATTAAAAGTGTTTTCCGCGACACTGCGTTAATGAGAATAACGTTTTTTTCACTTGCATCTTATGACAACACTTTTGCGTATTTTCCGTTATTTGCTTCAAGCCGAAGCAGTTCCCGCTAGATACGGGCTCATGCTAAAAGGAGTGATGCTGTAAAAATGGGCTCGCGAAAAACACTGAGGTTTCAATTTTATACGCCAGTTTGAAAAATTTAGCGCAGATTTCTATCCGAGAACTGTTTCGGGGAACGGTCTGGAAAATGAAAATAAATGGGAACTGCTCTGAGTTGCTCACGGGTGTATCAACGCACAAGTTTTTCAAAGATTGCTCTTTTCTGTTTCTTGACTTCTTATCGCATTCACTGCCAAAGGTGAAACTCTGTTTGTTGCCCTGTATTACACCGGCGTTTAAGGATGCGACCGAAATCGCGCGAGAAGAAAAAATCTAGCCGTCATGCGGTAATTTCACTTTGGCAGTGACGCATCTGGCTAGATTGTTTTAAAATATGTGGTTGCTTTCAATACCTTTGATGAGAAGTTTGAAAACTCATTGTTTGGAAAAGCCTGCCATACCGGAGCTCTTGGCCAACGTAATTCGAAAAAGACCTTTTTTTGCTTTGAGATTATGTCGAGCGAACCATCTCGCCAAGCACATTCAGTTGTCATAATTAAAAATACAGAAACGAAATTTACTCAGATGGAACTTTGAATTCTTAGAGCGTTACTTACATTTTTACATAATTTATTATTTTCGCGCAATCCGGGCTCCTTACGAGGCCATTCATAAGTAATGCATGAATAGCACTATTTGTGTGGGTAAGGCAGTCAGCCTGACACATATATAGTTTGCCTCCGGTGAACGATGCAATCAATAAAGACGAAATAATGAAATGCTCAACCCAAAAGTAAAATAGCGAAAAGCCGCACTGGACGCAGAGGTAACAGGACAAGGTTTTGCGAAACCGGCGCTCTTTTCATACTCTGCATAAGTTTGCTGTGGAATCAAAGTCATTTGAAAGAAGAAAAGGCACGTTGCGGTGGGGCCGATTAAAACAGGGTGAATTGCCCTCCTCTTCATGCTATGCGCAATTTGACGCAACCAAACCGTCCAAGGACAGCGACTTAGCTTCACGGCAGTGCCGCTCAAGCATAGTTAAATACGTACGCGATGGCGTAAGTGGTGTGCCGTCGCCGACCCGATTTCGCTTGGCCCGAGTTGCGACGAAACGAGTTACGACGTTTACGCAACGAGCCCTTGGTTCAGTTTTGCAACCTTAGGAGTCGTCAATCGTAGGTTAAGACTTACTTCGAATGCTTACTCTTACAAGATGTGGCTGTTTCACGCAGTCAGAACAGCGACGGTGATCTCGTGTTTACCGAAATAAAAGAAGAAAAAAGTACTTGTATCGGCAACCCTACTGCAGTTCTGGAAGCACAAGCCGTCATAAACACGAGAAATGCATTATTGATTTTGGCTCAGTGGTTAGCGCGCTCGGCTACTGATCTGGAGTATCCGGGTTCGAACCCGACCGCGGCGGCCACGTTTCGAATGGAGGCGAAACGCTAAGGCGGCCGTGTGCGGCGCGATGTCAGTGCACGTTAAAAATCCCCAGATGGTCGAAATTACTCCGGAGCCCTCCATTATGGCACCTCTTTCTTCCTTTCTTCTCTTAGTCCATCCTTTATCTCTTCGTTTACGGTGCAGTACAGGTGTCCACCGAGATGTGAGACAGATACTGCGCCAATGCTCCCCCCCCCCAAAAAAAAAAATAAAAAAACAGTATTTAGTTTTCTAGGAATGTGCTGCTGAACGCTTAAGGGTACTCTTTTTTCCTGCTGAACATAAAATGCAGAATATACCAACATTTAGTTGTGATTGTTGGTTTATTGGAAAAGTTAGGTGTCACCAAAAGTTCTTTTTGTTCATTTTAGTTATTGCGGAAAGTTTTCTTTCCACCCCTGGATCCTGCTACCGGCCCCATTGTGGGCGCTATGGTGGGAGCCGCACTTATTATAAATGCGGCGGCTTATTTTATATGCGGAAGCTTATGAGGAAAGACAAGTGAGAAATAGAAAGAATAATAAATTCCGCGAACAAATCCTCACTAGGCGCCATAAATTTTGCGCTGCGCTGCATCCCGCTCCAACAATCGCGACCTTTAGACGACCGCTGCTTAACTCGAGCCGAAGGACTGATGTCCAGTGAGACAACGAGGAAAAAATGTAAAAAAAAACATTAAGAAAGTTTTGCTGAAACCCAGTTTTGCATATTAACCGGATTTGCATCCCAACGTGCTCTTTTCGCGCCAACAATGCACGCGCCTACACAGCGTGAACACCCATTGCTTAAACATCGTGAGGCATTACTTTGCTGCCAGCTAGCCAGGAAACCTGTCATGTTAGCGTTAGCGTTGGTTTCTTCGGTCGGACGAAAATGAATTAAAGCATCGATAAAAAGGCCGCTAAGCTCAAAGTATTTTTTACATATTCTTGGATTATGAGTTGATTATTTTTTTCTCTCTGCGCGTCATGCCCTGCGACAGATAAGAGTGGTGACAGCCAGTCAGTAACCTTTTGTATCGAAAGGGGTAGTTCGGAAACAAAAACAAAGAGGACAGCAAAGAAGCTACAACTCCTTTCGGTTTACGCATTGAAGCTCACAATTTTAATATGGCTGACCAATTCGGTTACTTGATTTTATTAAAAGCCTAGCATAACGTCTTCTAGTTAGAAATTATGACTTCTGTCGTTCATGGTTGTCGGGAATATTAAATGACTAAAGCATCGATGACACTACAGCGGCGTCCTAGGACGCAGATTTCTTAGAAAATGAACTTTCTGACGCCTCGTTCAAACATCGGGAAGCAAAGCAGAACACCGTTTTATGTTTTTTTTCGGCTAGTAGCTTCGTTGACAACAGCTATAAGCCTGAGGATCAAAGTCCCAGTTTTGCTAGTTTGTTCCAGTTGAAAAACAATAGAGGGTTTTCCACTCGCAGTGGTGTGGATAACATCATAGAAAACAACCCATGTGTCAAACGCTTCTGCTTACGAAACTTACAGAAATGAATCCTTGTCGTTGCGCATCGCAAGCCTCCCCAGCGCTCTTATTCGCGTTTGTGTGGATGACTACACAGAATTTACGCCTTCAGTTTTCACAAAAGTTGATTGGCAGGCGTCTGTCTTCGGGTAAATTCTGATTAAAGACGCTATAGCTTTTGTATATTTCATTTGCGCTAAATGCAGTCGGCTGATTCATAGCCCTATTCGCTTGATTTTGTTGTTCAAGTGAACGCTCTAGCATGCTTTGCACTGATTACGTGTTGTTTCCTGTACTCTGTATTCCGTTAACGACTAGCTGCTCTTGTGTGAAACACTGGCATTGCAATCTCTATTAGGATGTGTAATTTCTGTGCAAGACTTGACCCGTTTTGAGTGTCATTTTATGTATTTATTTCTGCCTAACTGTACTGAATTCAGCCGGGCTTGGTCAAGCTGCTTTTGCGCAGCTCTTTTCCATCGCCCACTTTCTTCATTAAGAACGAGGCCAACAAATTTAACTTAATTTAATTTAATTTGAAGTTGACTGTAGTGCCAATGAAGTTGGAGCTCCAGTTTTTCAGTGTATTGTTGGAGCTCCCGTAAGGTTTAGTAAATTGCAAAAACCAACCCTGGCTTGTTCTTAACTGCCTCGTATTAATGTCAACTCGGCCAGAGTCCTTTCTTCAAACGCAAAAAAAAACAAAAGGCCGACAGCAGCCTCCACATACGGGCGCTAAGGTCTCATTGTTTTTAGAGAACAAGAGTGAACGATGGGAAAACAACAACAACCACAAAAATGCCCTTGTTTACCCTGTCGAGTCTTGTCGTGAAGTAAGCTCTCGGCAAACACTTCATAAAACGCTCTTTTCCGGCCTTTGAGCTGTGTTCTCTGATCCGCCTAGCTCTTGTGAACAAAGCAGCAAGACGAGACGGCTAAAGCCGAAGTAAAGTGGAAAGGCAAATAAGTGAGGAACACACTACTTCAATTAATCTTGAAACCCTATGCGCTGGCGTTGCGCCTCACGACACGTGATAACCTCGCCAGCCACCATAACATGTAACGCTACACTGACAACTTGACGAGCGCTTCGTGAGATGAGGGAGAAAACAAATTCCTTGCTCATGTTCAGCCCGACACATTTTCGAAGGCTCCAGCGACGTAGCCCCGAGAAAAGGTGACGCCGTAGTAGAGGTGATAAAGAGCGACAGAAGGGATACATGCGAGGGAATGAAAGAGAAGAGAAGAAAGGAATAAAGGAAGAAAAAAGCAAGGACGTTAGCCTCGAAAGACATTCTTTCTAGTGAAAACAGTGATGTGGATCTCAGCTGTGATGTTGTGCAGGGCTCGGTGGAAGAGGGTAGGGATTGAAGTATGTACTCCCCAGCTCGACTTACTCAACTGCGCAGTTTCTGCGGCTCGCGGGTCTTGCAAGCCGATACTTTCGCGGCCGCCGCTTTCTCCCCAAAGCCTAGAGCACACAGCGACACTGATGGTGAAACCCAAGAGCCCAGGCGACGCGTGTCAGCCGGGGAATATACACGAATTTCCCAGTAGCGCTGGCAAACTTTGGCCGTTGATGGCGCAGTGAGGTACCTGCTGCAGCTTAAGGCACTACACTGCCGCCACCTTGGCGACGTCTAAAACAGACAAGCAAGCAAGCAAGCAAGCAAGCAAGCAAGCAAGCAAGCAAGCAGGCAAGCAAGCAAGCAAGCGATCCTGCAGCACGTTGGGTATCTTTGCTTTGATGCTTTCTTATTGCTTTGTCCTTGTTTCCTTATATATATTGCTCTCGCGTGCTGAGCGAGTTCACTTTCCAGTTCAGCTCTGTCTAGGTGATTCTCCCTTGACGTACGCTTATCGTCCTTCACGAAAGCGGCCGACTGAAAACTCTGAAAGTCGTATGGCGCACATAATCGTTCTGCTGCAGCGGCCAACGACCGAAACGTTCCAAGGTTCCTTGCACTGGAAGGGAATTTGTGGCGAAGTTTTAGAGAGCCGCATTTTCGAAGACGGCAGTGGCGTAAAATGGGGCACTAACGGGTATTATGAAGATTTCAGGCGACCGGGTAAACACTGTGCTTCACATGTATTTCAGGGCATTTTTCAGCACAGTTTTCTTATCAACGGATGCCAATGGCGGCTACCTAGCACATATGATTTCCTTCATATTTGTGTCGTTTCCCTGGAACCAATAATTTGTAGCAAAATTAGAACACATTTTTTGTCGTTTTAGGTCACTGTCGCTGTTGTCTCTCTCTCTAAAATCAAAACAGTTGATTGCACATAACTTAATTTGGTTGAGTGTATTCTCACGCGATCATATAATATACAGGAGAAAAACTGGCGTTGTGCCTCCGCTTTCTGTAAAAAAAATTAACTTTGGAATAAAAATTCTTCGTTTGAGATTGACATGTTTAGAGTCAAAAGTATCTTCAATCCCAAGTATCTCTGCGGCATTAATTGCTGACCGATTCAATCCATAGGCACTATCTTCATAGTTATCATTTCAGTCATATATGTGCTCTTTAACAGTCGTTTAGCTCCTTAGGCTTGTTTTTTTTTTTACTTGCGGGGCTGCTCGCTGAGTTAAGTAAACTCAACGCCGGACAATTTTCACAGCCTGCGAAGCGTGGTACGGCCCAGGTTAGCCCTAAGGTCTCTAGGACCTTGGCTCTTGGTATGTTACAGTCGTCGAATGCTATTATAACGTTTGATGTTGGCGCCCTTAGTCTCTCCAGTACTAGAAAACCATTATTTCGAGCGCGCTCCCCAACGATTCAACATAAGGGCTAGGAGAATAACATGGACGGTGAAAGCTCTAATATTGGTGCCAGATAGAGTTACGACCAAGGAATTTCGGTTTATATTTGCAGGAAAAACATTGCTTCCGCAAAAAAGAGGGCCTAGTCGCTCACTTCCTCCTTTTCATGACTGTTCTTGAAAGGAAGATGTAGAGCGCAGAAAAAAAATTGATACTGGAACAAATTCATCAAGAAACTCTTGGACGTTCAACAAAAAGTTTTTCCAATTTTCTCTCATTCAGCGACTGCAGATAAGCAGTATTGGGACAAATTTTTAATAGTGTGATTTATTCTAGAATAGTTTACGATGAATTTGATTTTTGTGTGTATGCAGCGCGGCCAGTACGCTTTAACTTTCAATTCTCTTCTAGTGTCCATCAAAGAGCATCCGTAAGGCTTCAGAGTACCACCGCACCAAGCCTTGCGTGGTATTGTAAGCGACGTCATGATACTTCCTAAAATACCGTTACTGGTACTGTCTCTTGTACCATCACACTTTCGTGACACTTGTGCAATGAAAACAAAGTGAAATGAATAACTATGTGTGTCCTACAGTTGCTAGGCTTCCAAGATTACGATTAAAAAATAAGACGTTTAGATGCGCGCATTTCGTCTGAAAAATTTACAAGGACAGATGGTTCGATTTTTTTTTCACATTTTAAGCGTTAAAGAGCCGTTTTTGCAGTGGTGTATTATAAGTTATCCAAAGAACGGTTTTTGTTCGCTTTTTGTTTTTGTTATCCGCAGTTTTGAAGACGCGGTAATATAGTCGCGAGTGATGGCTCACTCCCCTGGGCCATTTTTTTTGTTCCACTTGTATTCCGTTCCGCAGCCGGAGAAGAGGGCCTCATTCGGCAGTTTAATTCATAATAATGTAAACGCCAGACGAAATACGCGTAAAGCCTTTGAGTGGTTTTTTTGGTTTCTTCTGGCGAGCCTGGCCTTCCTTCGCAAACTTCAATGCCTTCAATGACAGGAAATGTTTCTATTGACCATCGATACATAAACAGATCTGATTGGCATCCACTTTCAACTGGGTTGGCGGCGAGCGCCACCTTGCCTAGTAAATTAAAGTAGCCGTCTTGATTTCTTCGTACTTATTTCAAACATTTAATGATGTTCTGGTTCATTGCCATTCTAATCTATTTTTTCGTATGTTATATACTATATTGAATGCATATCTGCAACTCTTCGAGCAATTTTTCATCTGCGTTTGTGCCAGGAGTACTTTAATCTTCCCTTGCTCGTTTCTACTGCTAATATGTTAATTTTGTTTTAACTATACCTAACTCCCAGAGACCTTACCACGCCCTCTTTGTGTATTGAGCTGCGTAGACTTACAGTTTAACAGAAAATACTTATTGTTCTCTACACTGCTGAAACCGGCTGCACACATGTTGATCCCTTTTCTTGTTTACTTCTATACTGCATCGTGCTAAACCGACCTGTCCTGGCGTGAGAAAAAGGCGAAATTAACTAAATCGACGCCACATTGCGGCAGCGCTGCGAACTAGTCCATGGTGCGTGCTTAACTGCATCGTTTCCCTTATCGCATGAGTTGTTCGCAGGAATCTTTGCGCCATATTGTCTCACCAGTTTCATTGTAAAAAACAAAAACAAACTTTACGATCGCTCTTATAGGTCTTTCCTGCGGTACCAATCGCAGTTAGCTACTAGTAGCAAACATGCTTCAGCCATAACAGTAACAGCAAAATCTGTAGTAGTGTCAGTAGTAAAAGCATTAGCAGGAGCAGTAAGAGCAGCAGTAGCGCTCAATAGACTACCCAATGCCCTTTCATTTATACACCAATCTATCCATCTGCGTTTTGAAGACTTCAGCGAAATTTTTCTACTACCCGAGAAAAAAAGATCAGATTTCATAATAACAAAGGCATGCGTCACAGTGCCATCCTCTCCTTGTGAACAAATCTTCAGATGTAAAGCACATGGTACAGCCTCGCCGCTATTTCAGGCTGCCAAGTTGTGCAAAGGTATATATTTCTCGTCGCGTGGCTCCCTCGCATGAAGCGTGGCTGATTATATCCATACATATAATCCTGGCAACGAAAAGTGTACTGTACAAAACACCAGAGACTGGCGAAATTCCCAAATTTTTTTCCCTGTTATTTACGCCCGCCTGTCGCAGGCAGATGTGTTTACGCTTACAAACGTTGCGCCAACCCGGACCGACTCTTTGGCAACTCGCAAAAAGGCACCGGAATGCAGAGAGAACGTAAAAATGGCATGAACAGGCGAGCCCCACAAAGCGTTTCTTTTTTGTGTGCACACTTCACTGAGGCAGTATAAGTCAAGCGCAGCGGCAGACGCTACGTTTAAGCGGAGCGCCAAATTTAAAAGGTTCTTCGTTTTCTTTTTATGTTTCGCGAAAGGTGATCTCTTAGCAGTATGAGTGTAGCTAGTCGAGCTGCCGTCAAGGGATGTACGATGACGCAATGCGTTCGCCGAAATAGGCTTCGCCGTTCGCTGACCGTCTGCCAGCTGCCCGCAGCGATATGCAGAAACAGCGAAATGGCACACCACTTTGTAGCGGACAGACTTTTCTGGACTATGACGATACTCTGCCGTCCTTCACCCGTGCTTTAAAACCCTCCATCTTGACCCTTAAGTCCACAAACCAGTGGTCGAGTGTTTTATTACTCGAGGAATCTTTCTTGCGAAAGCGAGGACTTTTCTCTGGCTCCGCATTTAAGTATAGCAGACGACTGCGTAGAAAGTGCACTAAAACAGACGACGCAAGGCGTCGTCTGCTCCTGACGGTTCCGCTTCAGGCATAAGATACGAAGAATTGAAACCGAGATGTATGCCGCTACACTTGATATCACTTCTTTAACTCTTTTATTTATGGGATGCGCGTTGCCGTGACGTGGGTTTACTGCACAGAAGCCGCCTACAACTTTCTTTGTTATGCAGTCGAGAATAAAAGAAGAAGAAAAGGAAAGATTTACCTTCGAACAGAAACAGCGCTCTCCGGTTTCTTCCATTTAAGAATTACAGAACACTTGAAACCTTTGCGGCTTCTTGAGGGAAGCACACTTCTCTTTTTGTGTATTGAACTCGCCCCTCACACAAAAGAAGGGAACATACAAGAGAAGGCTAAAATTTGGTGCCGAAAAGGAGTGCTTTAATTTCCTGCGTTGCTCTTCGGGATTCGAGAAAATATTTAAGATCGTATGCTTAGCGTAGACTTGGCGACCGGCTCCTTCCCTCATCATGTAACGAACGCGCACTCCACACATGCGCACAAAGACAGTAGTGAAAAAAAGCAAAAAGAAGACAGAAGCCAAGAACTGAAACGATGAGCTTCAGTACGCTACTCTTTAGAATTCAAGAAAACGTATACGGGACCTCACTTTTAGACTACTCGGTGCTTGCGCAGGAAGACAGATAAGTTGCTCCGGGTGGTTTTGTAAGCTGCTGTGAAATCTATTTCCCACTACTGATTTCCGGACAGAGGAAATTTCACGCACACGCACAAGCCGTTATAGCTCAACCTATGCTAGGAGCGATGCACTTGCGTATTATGGCCGAGGATCAGGATTGAACCGGAAGGCTTGCGTTTTCATCGTCAGGATGACGCAACAACAGTGAGTTAAGTTTTAAAGTGTTGCGTGCGACCACGAGCAGCTCCATAGGTTGGTGGACAAGCCGTGTATTAAACAGCACGATCAAGTAATTTAGCATGCCTATTTGACATTCACATACCTTAAAGGAAGAAATAAAAAACATTTATTCTTGGCCGCTGAAACATTACAGTTGTTTTAGACACCCCCCGAAGCATTACAATCAGCCTTCCGAGAAAAAAAAAATTAATGTGGATTAGCCCAGCTAAACCAGGATATACAAAGCGAAAGATGTCGGCGTTGACTGCGCTCATTGGCGCTGGCGTTGACAATGTTCTAGGCGGCGATGGCTTTGAGGAAAGAAGGGCGCATAGCTGGCTCCCTGGATATGCGGACGCCTCATTCGTGCTTTGATACATGTGACGGTGGTGAGAGAGAGAGAGATGTGGCCTGGATGCATTAGCGCTGACAGCGTTGTGGCTGACATGCGGCACTGCAGCAATAGCTAGGCCGCAGCGTTCATTCGGTGATCAATCTTTCACGATCAACTATTAACTGCATGCCACCTCCCAGTGTGGCAGGGAGGGCGCTCTGCCTATCCAGTGTGCGGAACGCAATAAAAGCAGGCTTTTGCAGTTGAACACCCACGCCACGTACATGAAAGCGATATATTGTCTCCACTGAACCACGAAGCCGGTTGTGCCCCTTTCCTTTCGTGAAAATGAACGGCCTTTGCAAAGTTGTCGACGCCAATAAACTCTATGAACGCCATCGGCTCACTTGTTTTGTTTGGTTTTTAAAGAAAGGAAATGGCACAGTAAGCGTCTCACATATCTCGGTTGACACCCGAACTGTTCCATAAAGGAAGGGATAAAGGAGGGTGGGAAAGAAGAAAGAGAAAATTGAAAATTGAAAGTTGGATTATGAGGAATGACTCCGGAATAATTTCGACCACCTGGGAATCTTTAACGTGCACTGACATCACACAGCCCACGGACGCCTTAGCGTTTCGACCTCGGCGACCCGACCTCGGCGGCTGCGTTTCGATAGAGGCGAAACGCTAAGGCGCCCGTGTGCTGTGCGATGTCAGTGCACGTTAAAGATCCCCAGGTGGTCGAAATTATTCTGGAGCCCTCCACTACGGCACCTCTTTTTTTCTTTATTCTTTCACTGCCTCCATTTTTCCTTCCCTTACGGCGCGGTTCAGGTGTGCGCCGATATGTGAGACACACTGAGCCATTTCCTTTCCCCAAAAACCAACCAACCAACCACATTTTTCAACGGGAGATTGTTTATGAACACAAATGTGCTTCTTCAGAACTTCTCGCTACGTTACTAACTTCGACGTAGCAATAGGACCCGGTTTCTCCAGTTATCGACGCAATAGGCCGGAGGGGAGGAGAGAACATTTATTGACCTCTCAGATTCGTTTTTGATGGCTTCAGATGGTGTATTGCGTCTTCCGTTGACACTCCATCTTGTTACAGGGTTGGGGCCCTAGTCAAGGCTCCACTGAGTATGGCTGCGCCTCGCACTCTGTTTAACAGACCCTTTTGAGTCTCCAGGTGTGTGCTGGTCAGCATACCCTCTCACTGTTCCATATTCGGGTTATTGACTATCATAATGATCGGCGGCTCTATTTTTTGACAGGAGCGGAAGTAGGAGATATTACATGCCTTTAAGTCGCGTCTTTTCTGGTTGTTGTAAAAGAGCAGTTGAATTATAAAAGGAAGTGATATTCCAGTAAAAGTCAGAGTTGTTACAGGTGCTGTGTTCCATCCTCTTCGTTATGTAGTCTGTGTTTTTTTTTTGTTGTGTTAACCACTACAGCCAAGCATACGCCAACTAACCAATAAAGATGTTCTAGCTAAATAAAGCTTAGGGCACTTATGCAGTAGCGCTGAAGATAGGCCACAGTGTTGAAATTTCTCTCTGAATTTTTATAAATTATCGCCAAAATTGGGCACCAATTCTAGAGGAGCTCGGTGCGAAGCATAGCGAATTATATTTAGATTTTACGGTGTTTTAACATTCCAAAGCGACTCAGGCTATGAGCATTGCCGTAGTGGAGGCCTCTGTACAATTTTCGCCACGTGGGGCTCTTCGACATGCACTGACACCGCACAGCTAGTACATGGGTCTCTGGCGTTTTGCCCACCAAAATGCGACCCTCGAGGCCGCGGTAGAACAAGCGCCCTTAGTGCCAGCAGCTGAGCACTATTACCATTGAGCCACCGCGGCGTAGCCGATACAGTATGCTGAGGAAGAAAATATGTGGATGGAAAAGTAATTACATAAAGAGCAGCCACCTCAAGACACGCGTTGGTGAATGAAGCAAACATCAATGCACACACAAACAAGATCGCAATGACAAGAAAAAAATCTTAATGACAAGATGAATTATATTTTCTATCCGCTTGTTTAACAGGATCAGGAGAATGTTGCAGGCGATAATTTATCAAGAGAAGTGCTCAACGATTTTGTAAGTTTTTTTTTTGTTTGAGCTCGCCTTAAGTTGGCAACCTTTGATATTTTGAGCATGGCAGGTAGCATTCTCTCTCTGCCGACGATACTGAATGGGAATGGTAGACGCTTCACCAAAAAGATGCAGATACAAAGAAAATAAATAATTGAGAACAGATGAAAGAAAAAAATGTTTTTTAGCCTAGCGATTACACCTACGACGGAATGCCACCATTTTCTCGCTGGCATAAAATGGTGCCCAACCGGATTCCACTTGGTAAATTCTCGACAAGATGGCATAGCTGGGCTGTTGTTAAGCACTGGCAGAAAGCATCTGCGTTTGAAAGATTCCGAAGCGCTGCGCTAAGCAGTTCTGTCTCTGCGCGCCCACACTTGCTCTGACAATGCCACCTCGTGTTTCGAACTTGATTGAAAAACACCGGCTGTCCGTTCGTGGGCGGCGCGTGGGAGTCGCACATAGAGTGCGCTGCCTTCACCAATGCAGCTTTCTTTGAACTTTCATGAACAGCATTCAGCTATTTAAATAGTGCGCGCATGTGATATTCGCGTCGGACTCCAACGCCGTTCAGCCAGGAACCTACCGTCGGCGTCAGACAGCTTATTTGCCTCGTGCGGAGTAATTACAGAGCAGAGGCTCACTGTGTCCATGCCTGGAGTCAGAAAGAGCTGACACGGAGCAGTTTATTTGTTTATTGTTTATTTGTGTTTTATTTGCTATAGGCACTACGGAAAGTAGTGATGAGATCGTTACGTTAGTTGCAGAACAAAACAAAAGGAAAGAAATACTGTAAGGCATGTTCAACCGCGAACTTGAAGTGAATGGCATCACAAATAAGGACTGTGGAGGCGTGAACGCGGTCGCATTCGGTAGCTGTTCTTGGCAAAAAGGAAGAATGGCACGAATTAGTTCGGCAAGTTGGCACTTCAACTTTGCGTTGATGGTCGATTTGAGATGAGATTTAGCTGGGTGGGGTGAAAAGATTGATTTATTCTGCCTAGATACTCGAGAGTACGATGTTTCATTCATTTTTTTGAAACATTTTTTTTCACAGTTTTTAGTCACGTACAGATTTGTAGGGATTAGGGAAAATCATGTGAGAAGACTGGAACTGTGAGCGAGACGAAAGGGGGGCACCTTTATAAAGCAGAACGGCTTTGTGGAATCATTTCTTGCGTGCAATAAAAACAATGTGGTACACTGAAAAAGCCCCAGTTAGTCCTGACAGCAATAATGGATTGCTTGTCGAATTTTAGTTATGACCTAGTCGGCTTTTAACTAAGGGCTACTGCCGGGAAGCATCTTTTGCCTTCAAATGCACACAATATTGTTTATTTTCTCCTGATCTTCCTACGTGTACACCAGCCGTTACGTAAGAGAACAAAACTGAATTCTGGTGTGCTGAAACGCGGCAAGAATTTAATCTTACTGGAATTATATTCTTTGCTCACCTGGCTCTCAAAGTGAAGTAGCCCAAGCAGCACAGGTATTTGGCCCAACATTCTAAAAGGTGGTCTCACACTGGTCCGCTTTAGGACCAGCATTTGCCAATACATTTTCAATATCAGGCCCATCATTCGTGTTGCTTGGGAGGGCCATTATACGAAGCTTGGCCATTCAGACGAGTTGTACACTGAGTGGTAGTCAACGTGGTCGCGATAAAGCATGGGGGCGTTTATACAATTTATTTTTCAAGCCGATCACTTGTATGGCTGTTAGCCACCTCAGATAAAATCTGAGCTGACTCTGCGGAATGGTTGAGTCTTAGAAGAGTCAACCGCTGTTGTATATACAACGTCAGTGCCAGCATTCACGAAGGTTGTGATTGGCACTGATCTGCATTCTGCAAACATTTAAATGACTTGGTTGTGCAGTACACTTTGTGCATCCTGACCAGAAGGGAGTAAAAACGAAGTAAACTCTCCTTCAGCGCACTCTTTGTTGTAAAAAAAGAGTGCTCTAGACGACAGCTTACCCTCTTTTTACTCCCATGCGTATTCGTGTTTAAAGCGGTAGACCAAGTCGCAGTCGCTTCGATGTGATTTTTGAGCCGAGATCGTGTGGTTCGCATGAAGTCTCGGCATGATCACGTGAGAAGCTAATATGACTTGGTCACGAGATTATCACGCGCCTTCCGTGACGTATTACGTTAAAACTGTGTCATCTTAAGTGACTGAACTATCAATATTCCATTCGTTTCTTGTTCAGTGTCGTTTCATAGAAGGCATTAAAAGCACTTACCGTAATGCTAGTCGCGCTGTTAATTTGCATCAACGTCAACCGCAACCTCTGCGCATTCATTTGCCACTCATAGCGTTCAGGCGGGGGGCAGATTTATGAACACGATATTGGCAAGACCTGAGGTCGTTAAACCAGATGAGTGTGTAATAGCGAAATTTCGGATGTCTCAACAAGCCTAACCCGCTTAACTCCCCAAACCGCTCCCTGCCGGAGGAATGACAGCGTCAGCGAACCGTAAACCGTTTAACAGCACATCTACATGCCTCAGAATGGCGTCAAGTGAATGTCAGTGCCCGAAAGATTACCACCGAGACAAGAAGAAAGAAGTAATAACGACCTGGCTTAAACCGGAGCAATTTTCCACGGTTAATTTTCTTGCGTGTACGAAGATCCGAGCGCCCTTATATACTAAGCGTTTCAAGCACAGTTTTCTCGGCTTCGCTGACGTCGTCGAACGGCTTCGGAAACAAAAATAACAGGCGAAAATTCTCCCCTCGCTCCCAAAGTGATTTTGTCCCCTTTTTTCGACGAACGACGAAGATATAGGAGTTAAATAGGGTTTTGAAGGTGGTTTGAAGGGAACATTCTGCAAGAATAGCATCGTAACGAAGTCTTCGCTGCTCGCAGCACATCCAGCGTTGTAGAGAGAGGCACAATGCTTTCTCCGAGGGCCAGACTGGGGAGTCTTGCATAATGGATGCTAAAGACTTCTCTATTTCGCTCCCCCTGCTCCAACCCCATTTCACTGAGCGTCGAATTGCCGCCTCAAGCGGTTCTTCGTCTTCCCCTTTTCGCGAATCAACGACACATTTATGGCCACTTTCCACTTATCCCTTCTTTCCCGCCCTCCATCCCTTCCCTCAAAGCGCGATTCAGGTGTCTTGCCTTGGCGAAAGAGTTAATTTTTCATAATCACAACCACTGTCGTTTGATCGCCTTAAAGCGGCTCTGAGGGCAAATTCTAGTCAACCTGTATCTATTGATTACCTCGTTGTGACGACTATTACGCTACGTTCAGTTAAAATTGCAAGCCAGAAAAAGAAAAAAAAGCAGACAGTTTAGCATGTCTAAGCGCGGAATATCGTGCAGTAACACAAGTTACGATGGGCACTTAACGTCATTACGTGCTAACGGCATTTGACCTGAAGGCATTTACCATAAATGTCTTTGGCCTAAGGGCCGTATACCTAAAGTCCGTTACCCAGAAGGCATTTACCACGAAGGCCTTCACACTAAATACCTTTACCGTACGGCATTTGACCTAGAGGTCTTCCAACTAATAAAGGCATTTACCGCGTTTACCATAAAAGACTTTGGCCTAAGGGCCGTATACCTAAAGTCCGTTACCCAGAAGGCATTTACCCCGAAGGCTTTCACACTAAATACCTTTACCGTACGGCATTTGACCTAAAGGTCTTTGACCTAATAAAGGCACTTACTCTGAAGGCATTTACCTCGAATGCCTTCACTCAGGTGTACTGAAAGGTTTCTCACAACTCATTGACCAGGTGGGCCGCTTGCCATAAAGCTGGCCTCAGGGACGTACATACGTATATCCGAAATCGGAAATTTCGCCTAATAGAGCTACTGCACTAAAACAGAATTGCACGTATCGCCAGCGCAGTTTCTAAAACCAAACTGCGGCTTTCCTTTGTAGCCATATGGCTGTGATTGGGTGGATGCCAATGAGTATTTACCCCCTTGCTAGTTTCCGCCTACGTGCCCGTATACGCGGAAATGGTGATTCTCTGCATTCACAGATCCCCGGGAGTCTCATACCCATCCTTGAGCAGCGGTTCAGCGGTACAGCGATGCGGCACTGTCCCAGCAAGTCGTTGTTTCAAACGTAGCCACCGTTCGGACTTCTGAGACCCAAGTGGCGTTTGCTGAGCAACCTCTCGGGGCCAGTAATCAAATTTACTGCCACCTGCCGCGAAGGCACTTCGCTGATAAACTGGTGGGCACGTTGCCACCAGCTTCGGTACCAGATGGGCCACGTCCTTTTTTCGACACGGGACCCTTGCCCCTATCGCGTTAAAATAAACCACAGTAAAAAGGCATCATAACACGTCAGCAACCGTGCACTCGTCGCTGATAACACATTTCGGGATATTCAAAATTCCGCAAGTGCGCTTTCCCACATAACTATGCTGCCAAACACACGATGATCAACTTCTCTGTGATTAGAGCGCTCGGCTACTGATCCGAAGCACCCTGGTTCGAACCCGACCGTGGCGGCAGCGTTTCGATGGAGGCGAAACGCAAAAGGCGCCCGTGTCCTGTGCGATGTCAGTGCACGTTAAAAGATCCCCAGGTGGTCGAAATTATTTCCGGAGACCTCCACTACGGCACCTCTTTCTTCTTTTCTTCTCTCAGTTCCTCCTTTATTCCTTCCCTTACGGCGCGGTCCAGGTGTCCGCCGATATGTGAGACAGACATACTGCGCCATTGCCTTTTCCCCAAAAACCAATTTTCCATTTTTTTACGCCCCGCCGCGGTGGCTCAGTGGTTAGGGCGCTCGACTACTGATCCGGAGTTCCCGGGTTCGAACCCGACCGCGGCGGCTGCGTTTTTATGGAGGAAAAACGCTAAGGCGCCCGTGTGCTGTTAGATGTCAGGGCACGTTAAAGATCCCCAGGTGGTCGAAATTATTCCGGAGCCCTCCACTACGGCACCTCTTCTTCCTTTCTTCTTTCACTCCCTCCTTTATCCCTGCCCTTACGGCGCGGTTCAGGTGTCCAACTACATATGAGACAGATACTGCGCCATTTCCTTTCCACAAAAACCAATTATTATTATTTTTTTTTACCTCCGGAGTTCCCGGGTTCGAACCCGACCGCGGCGGCTGCGTTTTTATGGAGGAAAAACGCTAAGGCGCCCGTGGGCTGTGCGATGTCAGTGCACATTAAAGATCCCCAGGTGGTCGAAATTATTCCGGAGCCCTCCACTACGGCACCTCCTTCTTCCTTCCTTCTTTCATTCCCTTCCTTATCCCTTCCCTTACGGCGCGGTTCAGGTGTCCAACGATATATGAGACAGATACTGCGCCATTTCCTTTCCCCCCAAAAAAACAATTATTATTATCAATTTTTTTACCGACTTCTCTATAAAAAACCTGGTAGGGCTACAGAACAGACGCAAAGGGTGTGGATAGACTCTAAGAAACGTATTTTGGAAGAATAAAAAAAAAACTAGTACTTCTTGCTTTGTTTCAGCCGGAAACGCATGGTCAGCCATGTTGTCTCGGGTAACATTGTTATGTGGGAAAGGTCACTTGCGGAATTTTGAATACCCCTATTGCGCTGTGGCGTTTTCGCGTGGGTTAGTTAACTCCTTTGCATTTTAAAAGCACTGCAGAGGCGAACAAGTGCCAGTCAGTGATGCGGGTTGCGGGCGGAGTGACGTAACGTTACAATGCGTAGTCTCTCCTGACTGATCTCACCCAGAAGGCCGTGAAGAGACCCGCATTGCGATTGGGCGTAATCCGGCAAAGCAGGCGTGCTGTGTGACTCCAGTGGACGTTAAAAAACTGCAGACAGTCAATTATTAAACTGCACCGCTCCACTAACGGCGTCCCTTATAGCCTCCTAAAACCCGCCGTAACGTGCCGTTCTCCTGATTGCGCTGGCGATAGCAATGACGCTGAGCGCGGAGCGTCGTTCTGCTGAAACGGCGTAAAAAAACCCGCCCACGGGAAGATTTTCCTAAGTGCCGTGTCAGCGTTTTCTTTAGGCGCTGAAACGATGCCGTGATTTCAATAACAGAGCGGCGGGCGTAATAGCATCCATGGCTGAAAGTGATGCGTATGCGGCTTTCTCTGCATCCAAATGCGATGATGAGCCCAAATTTCTCTCTCCATAGGAAGCTTTACTCGGAACATCCTCTGCAGTAAGCGGAACCGCAGTCGTAGTATATTCTAAACTAAATACTGGGCGTTGGACCTTCTACCGAACCCGCCGCAGTGGCTGAGTGGTTAAGGCGCACGTCTGTTGATGAGTACTCGGCTCGAACCCTACCGCGGCGGCACAGTTTCGATGGAGGCAAAAAGAAAAAAGGCGCCCATGTGCTTTGTGATGTAAGTGCACGTTAATGTCCCCTGCCGGTCGAAATTATTCCGGAGGCCTCCCCTACGGCCCCTCTTTCTGCCTTTATCCTTTCACTCCTTCCTTTATCCATTCCTTACGGCGTGGTTCGGGTGTCCACCGAGATATATGAAACAGTTACTGCGTCATTTCCTTTCCTCACAAACAAAAGAAAATCTTCTACCGAAAGAAATTTTAAACGTTAGGAAATTGCCGGCCATACGAGTCATGTGTGGTTTAGAAAATGGGTCACCGTGGGTTAAACGATCCCGACTGACATGCGTTGCAACCACGCAACTGATACCTTTTTTTTTTCGGGAACAGTACTAAAATGGTCGTTTCAGAATCGTGCTGCCGTGTGTTAGCAAAGCAAAAAAGTGCTTAGGACTAGCCTTACTGACCTTAAACCAGACAGAGAGCGCCAGAAAATACACGAGAATCTGGACTCGTCAGGAGACAGAAATGGCAGTTAGCCTATGACGCGCCTGGCTCGACGAATTCGGCTGGGGAGTTAAAGGGCACAACGACAACAACAGAGGGGAAAGTGGGTTAATATACAGGGTATGACCTTATACATTATACTGATTTTGTTTCCTTTTATTGAGACAGCAGGAGCAGTGCCACTTGGCGAAATTTTCACCGCCGTCTCTGTGCAAAGCCTTGACAAGTGAAGCCTCCACCCTCCTGAAGCGTCACCCAACACCAGTCCACCTACCTGCACCCTACAGAAGGCCACTCATATGCTCCTGCAGGAGCGGAGCCTAAAGCGGTGGCGAACTTAAATTAAGTGAGGAAGTATGAAAGCCGGCTGCCCACAAGAAGCACCGACCAGCAGCAGCCTCCCACTCAACACTTCCACAATCAAGAAGCGCCACCCCCTACCCATCTCCCCTCCAACCATCCACCCACCTCCGCCCACCCTCACCGTCCAGAAAATTTCTGCCTTGTCTGTGAAGGCTCGGCTTCGGATAAAAGCATTCACTAGCATAAAAGCATCAAAGTAAATACCGCGGGTAAATCCAATTACTGTCGCAGTGTTCTCGTATCATGCTTCAAGATCTTCCCGTCAATTTTTGCGCGATAGAATTAAAGGCCTCGTTTTCCAAAAAAAAAAAATCCGGCGTCAGTGAAGTCGGCGTTGTGAACGAAGAAGCCCGAGCATGACTCCGGCAGGTGGTCCCCAGGGAACAACCCAGGAGTCACGCGAGCCACCTAAGTCACGCGAACTTCTGGAGTCATCACAACCTGCCCACCGGATACTGAGCAAACTGCCCGTCGTGGAAGGTGGCGGTTAAATTAATGATTGGTCGCTCCAGAAGAGCAACCTGGACCGCACAAGGCCCACCGGTGGGAGCACCTGCCATCGCAGGGCAGTGGAACATCGCTTAACCACTGCACCACTGCGCCAGGAGAGGGTAGGAGGACTCCCAGGGATCTATGAATGTGAAGCAGCGAATGACATTTTGCTTATATGGACATTAACCCATTGCGCTGTAGCTTTAAACCATTAAGGCGGAGCTTAAGTGTCCGGTCGAATTATTATTTTAATTGTGTCATATCCACCTAGCACTAGTTGTGAGGTTCGGTTATCTGGCCAGATGGATACCACGTTCAAGCGTATTTGTTGTTTACAACAACTGTAGTTGTTATAAATGCCTGCATTGCATGACCTCCGTAAAATCCTGTTGCAATTAACCTGTGTTGACTGAAAGGTAACTACCCATCCATAACAGCGAAAACATCGAAGCAACTCTACACTTACCCTGTTGTCCTCGACATTACACATCCTACGTTGGCAGTAATATGTCTACAACTAGCGTAGGTGTTTTTGTGCGCCATTTTAGACGCCGCTGAAGCAGACACCCGACGTGTATAGAGCAGAGGCGCAAGCGCTTACCCCATAAGATTTTTTCTAGTTCCCCAAGCCGCCGCATTATGTCTTTTGTAGCCCGGGAAGCCCATGACCGTATGACTGCTTTGTTGTTGGCGTGAGTTAGGCACGTACTGGATCGAGAACGAAATAGTGGGATAGCGTGATATCACCTGGAAACGGTGAGACGTGGATAAATAGGGCAGGAGAAATAAAAGTCGGTTAGTAACTGCAACATTCACTAAAGTACAACAAAAATCTCAATGCGCCGCGGCCTCCGGCGGTGCGCACGGCGGTCTTAATTTACGATAGCTAAACCAGTGTCCCCTGAGGGCGCGGTGATAACGACTGCGTGCTACGCGGACGCTTTAAAGTACCGACTTCCCTGAAAACGTTGTGTTGAATGGAAGAGTAAAAAAGTGAAGAACACTGGCTACAAAGTCTACGGCGATAATGCTGCTGTTACTTTTTCTCCATTCTCCCGAGGGATTTTGTGCCATATATTCTTGTTGATCTATGTACTGCTTTCTGAGTCTTCGTCTTTTGAGCGCTTTTGAGATTCGCAAAACTAACTGACCAAAACACTGCCGCTTTAGGAGCTGCTTCTGGACGTGCATCCACGTTAAAGATCCCCAGGTGGTCGAAATAATTCCGGAGCCCTCCACTACGGCACCTATTCTTCCTTTCTTCTTTCACTCCCTCCTTTATCCCTTCCCTTACGGCGCGGTTCAGGTGTCCAACGATATATGAGACAGATACTGCGCCATTTCCTTTCCCCAAAAAACAATTATTATTATTATTATTATTATTATTATTATTATTATTATTATTATTATTATTATTATTATTATTATTATTATTATTATTATTATTATTATTATTATTATTATTATTATTATTATTATATCGACCATACCTTTCCTTGCGGCAGTCTTCGACAGGTGTATGGTGGTTAATATGAAGCAGAGTTGCTTTGCGTTCTTGCTCAAACGCCCGCAGTTTTCCAGTGAATTCAGTAGAAATCTGATGTACTGCTGCCCACGGTTCCCCAACGCGGTACAACAGAAGCAGACACACGAAAAGAGCAACACTTGCAAGAGGCTGAAACTAACCTTGTTTTATGTATTCTCTTCTGCTATGTATGTAAAATAACTGATGAGGCCGAACTACCTTCATTTCTAACCTGCATTGGAGCTGTTAAATACGTCGATGGGTAGAAATATTCTTTTTTTTCGCAAGCGTCTATTTTACTGCTGAAAGTTCTGATTTCGTACTATTTTTGTTACTTTATTATTAAGTTCCTTGAGTGTGCTAGTATACCTTTGCAAACACTAGTCGAACAATTTTTCGTCTCACGCTTCATGGCTTTAGCTGTGCATTTACCATTACATACAACACAACACGACACAACACTGGTCACAGACTAGTTAGGGTCCAAAGTGTTCTAGAAATATATAACAATATATAACAATGAATATCGCAATATATGGGCGAAGTTGCAAATTATGAATGTGAATGTGACTTTCTTTGAGGGTGTACGATTTTTCTTTAAAAGTAGGTCAAACTAATTCCATTACAATTTCTGATGTAGGCAGTTCTATCACTTTCCACTAATTATGAACATCTGAGCTTGAATGCTTGCGCTAACGAAGCATTCAATGACTTTCTAAGATTCTACTTGTGAGCTTAGAAAGAATAAGCAGCCATTCACAAGCAACGCAGAAAGAAGCCGGACATAAGCGATAATGAATAAAGCAATGGTCACTGCAACTGCAAACAGCGATTAACGTCTTAACGCCAGAACATCTCCAAGAAAAACCCGAGAAGCCGCGTAAAGCCTCTCAACGTAAGGGAGCAGTTGAGGTCAAAGGCGTTGCAGCCTGTACAGAAGCCAAATCCTGAAGAAAAGAAAACTTAGTAAAAAAGAAAGCACTAAAATGAAAACAATAAAAAAGAGGTCGTCCGTCTTCATGGATTTATCAGGAGGTGCTCGTCGGGACGGTGGACAGTGACGCAACAACAAGGCGACAGGGATTGCGAAGCAAAAGCAGGTCAGCGACTGCTGGCAGTTATGCAACAGTGCAAGGAGTCAGCCGCCCATTCCCCCCCCCCCTTCCTCCTTCCACACATTCGTAACGATACAGGCAGCACCGGCCGATGCCTGTCGAAGCTTTCATTCGGTATTGTGCCGCCTTCTTTGGACACATGCCAGGACGCTTCAAGACGTTGTGTACAGTGCCCTCTGTTGGGTCCTCCAGGCACACTGCCAGAAAACTAGTTTGTAATCGATCCGCAACGTCCGCGATGTAACAACAATCGACTAATCGATCTCCTTTCCAAGCAGCACAAGTCATTGGCCCAATATCGGAAATATATTGGCAAAGGCTGGCTATACAAAGGATCAATGTGAAACCACCACTTTCTAATATTAGGCCAATTATCTGTGCTGCTTGGGTTGTTTCATTCCTTCCTCTTAGTAAACGTATGCGTTGCTTAGAAACAGAAGGGGACAAAATGACACGCGACACACGACACAAGCGGAGCAACTGGCCGCCGTGTTAACATTCTGATTCCTCACTCTCTACCGATCTTCTTCACCTTTGCAATCGGTAATCAATCAACAAACTGCGTCATAGCCACAATTCATCTGCAGTTCTGTCCGTAAACCTTCTTTCTATGGGAGGGCGTTCGTCTCCTTCTTTTGGAAGCGCAGCGCTCTAACCGGACACAAGCGCTGACTTACCACTCAGATGATATGACGCAAGACCAAGAGCGCTAAATGCAACTAAGCAGTGTGTAACTGCTCCCACGTATTTGTTCCTTCTTGTGGTTGCGTTTTCAATAAAAGACAGCTCCTTCAACCATTGCGGCAGATCTGCCGCGACCTACGATCACCCGTTTCAATTTTTTTTTCCGGAGTCTTCACCGTCTTGAGGACGTTTCTCAGCTTTCGATGTAGCAACGGACGCATCGATCGGCGACCTTTTCCCTACACAACGGCTGCCTGCGACAAACACCGGCAAGGGAGCCGCGGCGTTGTCATCAGCCCACAAGTCCGCATATCGATCGCAGCGCCACACACGGCACGAGTCAGACCCTCGTCCACATGCGCCGACGCTCGTGAACGCCGCCGCGTGGACACGGAACCTACCGGGCTTGGCTTCGGCGCAATTTATCGCCGCTGCCATCACAGGACAGCCCCCGAAGCGGTCCCTCGGGTGTCGTCGACCTCAATCCTCTCAATAAGTCCCCGCTGCCTTCGGGTATGACCGCAATTTGTGTTGTGCCCGTGGCCCGGACCACCTCGCGTTATGTCCCGAGGAGCGATATATAATAGCGGTTTCTACCTCTTCATCTCTCTCTCTTCACCCCCCTCGCATCTCCTTTTCCCCATTTTCTTCGGGAAGGCGTAGCTTCCTTTGTCACACACACCCGACGTGTTCTTTTTGCCTCTTGTTCGAGAACAGAAGGCGCCAGTCAGTGCCTGAGGGCCTTGGCATGACGCAAGGCAATGATTGCCTCAAACATGCCCTGACGTCCACTTGTGTAATCGTTGTTTTTTATATGTTGGTTTAAATAGGCGATTCGAAGCCTAGCGTACACTGCTCGTTGGCGTTCAAGACTTTTTAAAATGACGTGCACCTCTTCTTCGCTCTTAGTGCTTTTCACTCACCTTAAATTTTTGCTACTTCCTCAGTCAAAAATTTATGTAGTCCAGTAGGGACGAAAACAAATATTAATTTTATCGCCATCTTTGCGTAGAGAGAGGAATAGGTATATGCCTCGCAATTCCAAGTATGCGAATTGCACAGTGTACCCTCACATCCATAAACGTGCTGCTCCGTTATAAAATTCTTTCAGACAGTCTATAGACTGTCCATAGACGTTTGTCTGTGAAGTATGCAGACTTTCTATAGCGAAATCCTATACATTACTACATGAAGAAAACCAAATCAAATAGACAGTCTATAGACAATCTGTAGATTTATGGGCATACACATTTAGTAGACTTTTGTCTATAGAAAGTTTATAGAGCGAATAGACAAATGAAATATCTATACTAATGCAATAGAGTCTATAAAATTTCTATAGAAAGTCTATAGGCAATATTTATAAGGTTTGCTCTAATAATGGCACAGCTTAAAATCAGGTCGGTTGCCTTGCTTGGCGGCAAGATAAAGAAATAGCCATATGATATACCCTAGTTGTCGATAGTCGGCCTCATTATATTAGCACTGAAAGTTGGACGAGCTAATTGTTAATTATTTTGCGAAGAGCAGATATAAATGATCATGAACGGACCACGGAACTAGAAGTAAAGTGTTTTTCATAGTTCCGCCTTTCGAACCAAAAGAGACGCACAGAAAACTGCATTGGTTTGCAACTCACCTACGAATCACTTGATGCCATCGAGGTCGGCAAATAGTCCGGCCACAGACTGATTTTCAGTTTCGGGGGCGATGCAGCAAGCGCCACCACGCCTAGTGAAAGTTGGCGGGGAAACGGTGGAGGAATATGGCTGGCATTTAAAGTGAAATCGGGCAACTGAGGGATCATAGGCCATTTTGAATAAGTGTGTTTGTCGTCCGGAAATCCTCCACAGGCTTGGCAGGGTGTACGTGGCGGAAGTTTGTTTCTTGTAGATGCAGTCGCGGAACAGGTCACATTTAAAGGAGAGAGCGACCTACTTTGGAGGATGTAAGGGCGTCACGTCACGAAAGACTCTGCCATTGCGGCGCCACCCAGCAGCAGTGGTCCATCAAAATGCAGCTGGCGTCTGCCACCTCATTCTGTTTGCGTTGAATGACTTCTGCTGTCACTTATTTTTGGGTGGGGAGGCGTTTGGAGGGCTCCAACTCGAGGCCCTTTTTTTCGTTCCTTCCGCTCTTGAGATTTTTTTCTCTCCACTATTCCTTGTTCTCTTCCGATTTTAATATATTCCTCCCCTACCTACGGCGACTAGTATAAGGCTCGATGTACACTTTAAATAAGTAACTAGCACCCTTACGACGGCCCTGCTAGACTCAGTACTTAGTGATGTAGAAGCAACCCGCCGCGTTGGCTCAGTGGTTAAGGTGCTCGGCTACTGATCCGGAGCTCCCGGGTTCGACCTCGACCGCGGCGTCTGCGTTTTTATGGAGGCAAAACGCTAAGGCGCCCATGGGCTGTGTGATATCAGTGCGCGTTAAAGATCCCCAGGTGGTCGAAATAATTCCGGAGCCCTCCACTACGGCACCTCTTTCTTCCTTTCTTCTTTCACTCCCTCCTTTATCCCTACCCTTATGGCGCGGTTCAGGTGTCCAACGATATATGAGACAGATACTGCGCCGTTTCCTTTCCCAGAAACCAATTATTATTATTATTATTATTATTATTATTATTATTATTATTATTATTATTAATAGCGAAGTAGAAGCGAATAGTATGTGTGCCACTAACCTGCTCATGAAAAGGAGGTGTTATGCGTTCCTTGGCAAACAAGTACTCACCCCACGGTATGCATGATGGTCATAAAAGCGCCTTTACTGGTACGCTCATTTATCATGCTATAGCCAGCTATGCTTGGGCACCCCTGGTCTCAATCCCATGGACCGCGGCTGGTGGTGCAGCAACGCATTGCCGGGGATCTGAGAAGAGAGCCACGGAGGTCAGAACTATTGATTTGTCGTTCCAGAAACTGCTGCACCAGCAGTTACCGTGCCGATATATTACGTGCGCATCGGTGGCGTCATTTTATAAAGTCATGTACTGAAGTTCTTTATTTTTCATTTTCTCAATTTTTATTCTTTCACAGCTTGCAACGCCGTTTTGTGTTCCCCCATTTTGCCGCCGTCTACTTGTTTTTCTTCGCCGTGAACTTTGGCCCGTTCATGAGACGCTGTTGCCCAAGCAGCAATGTGACTACTTATTTAGTTGTATTTGGTGCAGCTTAGGCCATCACTTGGCGCTGTCAGATCGTTATCAAACTGTCGGGGGACAGAGTTTGTCCCTAATGTGCCTTTTTATTTTGATGCGCTCATTTCTTTCTCTGAGAAGTTCTGATCAAGAAGACAACAGATTTCGCAACTTCCCTTTCGACACCCCCTTTCATCATGCCTACCAGCAGTTTGAAACCCATTGTCTCCTGGTAACACTCACCGATAGGTTTTATTCCTCAGTGTTATCAGTTCAATTACAGGCCGCAATGTACAGGCTAAATTGAAAATGCCTGAACTCACTAAAATTTTAATCTTTTAAACCTGGCATATCTTGGACCCTTCGTGCTTCGCTTGGATGAAGATATTTGCCCTGCAGGAAGCAATATTTGGACTGCTAAGTTTTACAGCGCTTATATGTGGACAGTGATGGTGAGGAACTTATATTGAAGCCAATAAGCACATTGTCACATGTCTCACCCGGCACAGTTAAAAGCGCTAATTGGTGTGGAGCCGCACCTAATACTAAACCGCGTCATTGCAATCACTCCTACTGTCTTAGACAACCGCTGTCGGCCCTGGTGAAGCCATGCCAACAAACTGCAACTTCCACTTGAAGAGTACTGTACGGCAGCGGTTAAACGAAGCGCTACCTTTTATGAAGCTTCATTTAAGCAACAATTAAAAAGGCTTGAGTTTTCATGTAAATGTAAATTTGTTAGTTGAGCTGTAGTAAAATGCTCTAGTACGATCTAGGTCCCGAAATGAGCATCACCTTACAAATACATTAGAGACATTATTATATTCATATTCCTATGTACGGCGCGTCACCCATAAAAGTGAAATGCTCTTTACCCGCACGTACAGTGTTCTAGGAGGTTTTTTCATGCAACCTTACCCATCGTGTCGGTGTTATTAGTTGCCCTTAAAGGTTCGCACGCCCTAGCCGAGCTCACCCTACTCCAAAAACCAATGAAGGCCGTTGTCTTCGTTGCAGCCACGCCCGTTGTGTAATACCCCTGAAACATTGTTCTTCTAAACGAGCACCCGCATGACCGAACTAAGATGGGTGCTTCGGGTTACTGTTAGCATAACAAGATGCCGTTAGGCATAACCTGTGCCTCCAGTGCCATATAGTTCGGGCACGTTGTATGCCTCCTCCTACCTTTCCCCACCAGAACGTTGGGTAACTAACGGTGTTGAGGACATTGTGTCAGGGTGTGGCTCTTGGCCTAAGAACGAGAAGAACGAATAATTCGTAATAACGGCGCGTAGGAAGGCTGCCCCCTTTCTTTCTTTTTCGTCCCTATTTTCATTCTTCCGTTCTTTACTTCTTTTATTTTTGTGTTTTTCCCCTTTTCTTATTTCTTAGGAGTGCGCTATTCATTGCGAAAGCTTGGACATCGCCAGCCTACAGACTTGAGGAGATACACACGCAAGCAAAGAAAAAAAAATAAATCCGAGTAAAAGATCGGAAGACATGTTGTAATCTGAGGCCTATACCAGCCAGTACTTAATGGCTGACGCTTTATCGGCATTTGCAGGTTCGTAGCGTGAACAGTCTCCATTTTTCGCCGACAAAGCCAGGCACGAGGCAACCCCACGAGTGTCTTCAATTTTGCTTAAAGGGGCTCTGAAACACCTTCCCAGGAGAGCACATCAACTTGATCGTTCACTGCATTGTGTTGTCATGAGCACCTGAGCCAAGTGATACCCTTCAACACGTAGCAGATAACCGCCAATCACGGGCTGAAGTTGGCGAGCTCTTTCCAGCGACTTCATGGTCGCGCCCTTCGTCGCACGCTGGTGCGTATACAACTTCAGAAATGGCTATTGGGATCAGATTCTTTCAGGCGTCAGCCAGCTACATATGGCCGCTGCTAGTAAGCCGTGTAGCTCCGGTGGGTCAGGTAGCTCCGTCCCCGGCGGTGGGGCCGGCGGAGGAGCACCGACTTTTCAGCATGCAAAAAGTGACCAGAGGAGAAAGAAAGGCGCGAAAGCGCTGAAATCGAAATTTTGACTGCAGATATCTCTCTGCTTCTACAAAGTGCATTAAAAAATTCTTGCTTGAGGAATTCGTGAAGTGGCGTCCTTTAGGATCCCAGGGATATCGCAGCTTCATTTTAGACCCTCTAATCACAGCGCTCGAACACTGGCAAGAATTGTTTGCCTTGTTTAAGTTGAGGGCCGGAATGCAGGTGTGTTATTGATTCCTTAGATTCAAGAGTCAATAAATCTTGACTGACCTTAAAAATATTTTGCAAGTAAAAAATCCCGGTTACATTGTGTCGTTTAAGAATTGCAAAGAATACAAAGTAACGTCAGCAACAAGTTTAAAGACGCTACTCTTCATTTGTTAATATTGAGGCAATTTCGTGGAAGGTCGTTCATCACAGTAGTATATTTAATCATGTTTTCTTTTTAATATTGGGTAAATTGCATCAACCGGTTTTTACACTGCTGAAACAGCATGAAATGGTTTAAATCAAAGGTTCGATGACACGACCTTACAAACCACCGCAGACATAACATTCCTAGCGCTAGTTTTCTCGTCAAAGGCGGCCTATTCATTCTGAGAAAATGTGCTCTTCCAATCCGACCGGCTCCTTTTCCCGCGACATTGCTGGGCGTCAAAATGGCACGCATTTGGATTGCCATTCGCAGCCGCAATCCCATTCTCTTATTCCGAGTACCAGTCACCGTCACAGTCACAGCCGCAGCCACAGTCACAGGAATAGTCGTAGTCGTAGTCCTAGTCAAATTCACATTCTGAGCCACTGTTAGTGACACACAAACAAATGCTATGTTGCGGGCGGGAGGAAACCTCAAAATAAAAAGCTCCGGCCTGTGGGTCGAGTATAACGGGCTCCTAACAAGCGAAAAAAAAATATCTAGAGAGTATTCGAAGAATAATATCAAGAGATTAGCTTTAAAAAAATTAAAAATAAAATAAAGAGGAAAACCTCTACTATCTTACCGTCTTGCCAACGGAGAGTTGTACACTGTGTACCAACTCATTTAAATTCACATAATAAATTGGCATTGACATACACATTGCTCCAGTTTCCGTATCTGGCGATATAATTCGTTCAATTACTTGCAAAATGAATAAAAATTAAAACCTTCTGCCTGCATTTTAATCTGACTCGCTGTTTCCTCAATTAATGCTTTTCTACTAGCGTTTAAAAAAAGCTTCGGGCTGGGATCAGGTTGATTTCTTTTCAGGCGTAGCTTTTATTTTCAGTGTCCCCCCCCCCCTCCCCCCGTCACCGATGAAAGCAAATTGCACGCATTCCTTGCACCTCTTTTCCTCATCATTACTTTGCGTCTCTTTTTTGTTCCTTCAATTTCTCATATTTTTGCGTCTCGAATATCTTTTATTTCTTTTCTTTGACTTCTTTACCCTACACTGCAGTCTCTTCTTTTTGCTCTCATTGTTTGGCGTGTTATTCTCAAAACCAGTTTCCTTTCTTCACACACTGTATTTTTTTAACTACGTTATATTTCATTTCTTCTATATTTCTACTATTCATTTTTTTTTCATTTTATTCTCTTCAAAACAGTGCCACCTCAAAGGCTTTGCCTTGCTACGGCACGTATAAAAAAAAGCATTGATTGAATTTTATACGTCGCGCTAAGTCAACCTGAGCGTCGTAAGAATATACAGGCAAGGACATTATTCTCATCTTCCTTTTTCCTCTGTTCCCCTTATTCCTTTCCTGTTTCCCTCCCTTTTATTTCTTCCCCTCTATCCTGCAGCCGTGTAACCGAAGCCATTACTTATACGCCTTCCGGCATCCTTATTTCAAGCCGGCGAACATGTTCCTTCGAGAAGGGCGCCGCCTCTTGCAGGCCGTTTTGTTTATTACCGCTCCGCTTGACACGGAGCCGAGCTTTCCTTGCAGATACAAGACAGCCCAACTTTGTCTCCCAATAATTGTGTGCAATGCGGGCGGCTCCAAGGAAAGCGAGCCAGCGGGCCTCTTGCTAAGCGGTGTATAGTGAGCACCAGTTTCTAGGCAACGTCTCGGCCCTGCTACTCTTGTTTCCTTCAGACGCGATTATTCTCGCGTGGGAGTGACATTAGCGTGAAAACAGGTTTTTTTTTGTGTGAAGTGCTGGAACGGAAAGCAATACGGAATGCCTTCTGTCGCGTCCGTGATAGATATAGCTTTCTCTGTCGGCGGTCGAAGATGCCAAGGTACAAGAAAGGCCCTAACAGAAGATAGAATGTTGAACATATACGCATGCACTACCAAAGAATTACGAATAAAAAAGCGTTTTTCAATCTACCACTCTGCAGACCTTGAGACTAGCAAAACAGCATGCGCATTGCTCGTTTGAGCCAGTCAGTGCCTTCAACGTTGTTGCTTTGATGCATAAACAATAACGCCAAATGCATTTCGTATGTGACCGTTCCTCGCATACAGCGTGCGTGATATATGGTCGCGTTCGCATATGAAGCATTTATTGAGTCGTTTTTCAGCTTCAAAACAACAAATCATGAAGGAAGCGGTCGCCTCTAACGCGAATTGAGTGTTGTTTACACTAGTGTCAAGGTATTTGGAATAGTAGGGTGAAAAATGTTTATTTGCCAACTTATGAGTAATGTGCTTTAATGCCCAGCATATAAGTGTAATCAGAGTTTCTAAATTCAGCTTCCATTGGGGAGAAGTGATTGCTGTATTATATTACTTCTGGCTTATGCGCTCCTGCACTCAGGCCCAACTATAGTATATGACATAAGGTTACATAGTCTCAAGGGCGCCCCTTATCCTGGACGTGTATTCGCAAGTCCTATGCACCCGCCGCGGTGGCTCAGTGGTTAGCGCGCTCGACTACTGATCCGGAGTTCCCGGGTTCGAACCCGAACGCGGCGGCTGCGTTTTTATGGAGGCAAAACGCCCGTGTGCTGTGCGATGTCAGTGCACGTTAAAGATCCCCAGGTGGTCGAAATTATTCCGGAGCCGTCCACTACGGCACCTCTTTCTTCCTTTCTTCTTTCACTCCCTCCTTTATCCCTTCCCTTACGGCGCGGTTCAGGTGTCCAACGATATATGAGACAGATACTGCGCTATTTTCCTTTCCCCAAAAACCAATTATTATTATTAATATTATTATTATTATTATTATTATTATTATTATTATTATTAGACCTATGCGGTACTGCACATGGCTAAACATTTCCTAAAGAGTGCGTACCAAAGATAAATAAGAAGTAAAGAAAAACCTTGAAATGCCCTAATAGAAGCTTAGCATCGCAGTATTCTATGCAAAACAAGAATAACTGATAAGTCTGAAGCATTCAAATTTCAGCCCGCAAGAAGCAGCTCTTGTGCTGCACGTGCCGCAAATGGGTTCAGTTGTCACGTCGCAGCGGTTGGTAACATCGTAGCTGCGCGTTTTACGAGCTAGGATTTGTAAACAAGCACTGGAATCAACTCGAAAGACATTCCCAGCTGTTGGCCGATGAACGTGAAAGATTTAAGCTACGACATAATACGCTGATGGCGACACCATTTACGCCTCGAAAAGTTCCTCATGACGCCGCTGGTAACCACTCATAAACGATTACCAGTTTCAGCCTATCAGGTCTGACCACTTGGTAATCGAATGATAACCGCTTTCCGTCGTTCTAGTCCCCACTTGAAAACGTGAAAATCTCGGGAATAGCTCTTCCTATGTGGCAACGTGTCCAGAGATAAAGCGATTTAGAGGTTGTACTGCTCACTGGTGGGCTTGGTCCCAATAAGCAGCCCGCATTTAAGCTGCAGCTGGTCCCGCTACAGTCGTGTTCAAGGGCACAGCTGATGCAACTTCTTCCTTTCGGCGTTATCGTTCCCTTCCGGCTGTTAGAAAGGTGATGTCCGTGAGCAAACTAGCTCAGTTTCAGCCTTTTGTCATTAGTACAGTAGAGTTGTGTTGTGCAGATCCCGTTCTGCTGTAGAGATGGTGCTACCAACTCGAGTTCTGGTGCGCAGAAGGTGCTAAAACATTCGAGGACAAATGTGTAGCTGATGCTACCACAATATTGCCCAAGTATGCAGCTTGTGTTACTACAGTCCTGTTCTATAGTGTGCACATCGTGTTACATACTCCATCAAATGTGCAGCTGGTTCCACTATAGTCGAGTTCGGACAACAAGGCTAGCAACATCCGCCAAGTAAACTGCACGGAATTAAGCAGCTTCAGCAACGGAACAGCACCATGTGACCTGTCTCCTCACTTTGAATTCCGCGACAGAGATTCCATTTCGGGACGCAGACCGCCCCCGCCTCCCCACAATCACGCGACGGCGCACTCCGGCCGGAGGTTGTGCTGTCGATCGGAAGGAAAACACGGAAACTGGGAGGCGCTGAAAACAAACAAAAAAATACAGGGCACGCGCAGACACGATACACGCATAAACAAATACGGTTAGAACGAAACCCTCATGGTTCTATTTGTTTATTTATATTTTTCGAATGGAGAGCATCGTGGGATTGGGCTGCGCTATTTCTGACTTTCACTACCGTATAACTGAGTCCTGTGCAAATCAAGCTGCTCTCTCTCTCTCTCTCTTTTCTTTTATTTCTTCATCTCGTGCCCTTAAGGGAACGAGAAACGTTTCCGGGACGTTATTTTTAGCTGAGCCCGAGTTCTCAGATGTCTGAACACGTCTAGACTTTCAAAGGCGAGTGCCCTGAAAACGAATTAAAGGAACGACGCTTTCGAAGTACAAGTGAACAAAAAAAAAGAAGGAAGGAACGACGAGGTTGGACACGTTTTTGGTAAGAACGTCAAATGAAAGGGGACAGTGGGTCGACGGAAAAGGCTGCTTGGTATGCAAGTCTCGAGAGATAACGTTACAAAATCGGAGGCTGAAGCGCGGTCTTTGGGACGGCTTCACTCATTATGTGGTATGAAGGCGGAAAGTGACATCTGCGGCAAGCTAAGATCGTGAAGTCATATCATGCCTGTGTTGTTCATGAAGTGCGTTACGTTATACGTTGTAGCAAACGGCATTTTGTTATCACCGCGGACTATGCATATTACTCCTTCCTCTTTGATTATGGACATCGCACGCGCCCAACCGGTACATATGTCAGTGCGTAAATAGAATACTTGTATATAGTACCTCTCTCCCCCCTATCTTTTCTGTCTGTCCTCTTACCACTTTCATTTCATTTCTCCAGTCTGCCTGCAATCCCTTTATTTCCGCTGCCCCAGCTCAGGTGATTCCCGTAGCAATGGCAGATTCCGGGGCTAGCAAAATTATTTTCCTTCCTTTTTAATATTATTTTAAATAAACCACTACTACGTTGCATATTGTCCTGAATAATGCCACTAAAAAGATTGCTAAGGCCACAATAGCACTGGATGTTTTAAAATGTTACGATTCCTCAAATAGTTGACTTCAATTTTCACAAGCGAGGATGGTGTCTCTTCTGCACCCTTCACAACGGGTGGACACCTAATAGGCCTGTCCACTCCAATTACTGAGCAGAAGAAAAAGACATAGCTTGAAAGGGAATGAAGTTCAACGCCCTGTTCTTAGACGACACCATCCCCCACCGTGGGTATGTGCCATCATATCTGAGGCAACAACAACAACTAGCATGTTATGGTGGCTCCAAGCAGCGAACACCGCTGAACTTTAGAGTAATACCTTCTTTCGTAATTGAGAGCAATTAGTTAAGTACGACGAGACGATCCGTGAACATATTGATAGCTATGATATACCGTTCTTACGTGGCAAGTAATCTACCTCGTAAAATGTTTGCTGAGCTCGCGCCGATCATTTCTGGCGGCCATGGAAAACGGATGAGATGAATAAAAAATTGACAATTTCCGCAGTAATTTTGGACGTTCACCGCCTCGCGGTTGGTGGTTGCCACATTGACAAACTGTCCTTGAAATATGAGCGTTTAAAAGCGTTGGTCACTATTTTCTGGACTTGGTTAGCCATGCCGCAATGGAGGCTTCCGGAACCACTTTTACCACCTGGAGTCGTTGAGTGTGGGCCGATATCAGAATAATTATTAGTCCTTATTTACGCATAAAATTGAGGCGTACAGCATGTAATCATGATACATGAGCGTTATTGTACTCGGACTCGACTTAAATGCAACCGCGCCGTGGCTAGGAATCGAACCCACAGCTTCGTGCTCTATAGCAGAGCCCCCATATGCCACTGAGCCACCGGGGCCGTGTTGGCTGGTAACAGCGTGTCGCACTGGTAACTGTGCCACGAAATGGTAGAGAAGCTTAGAAATGAGAGATGGAAAGAACGGTTGGCTCTGAGAGCAGCACGGAAGGGAAGCTAAATGAGCCTCAGACGCTCGCAAAGAAAGCTTACTTTCGCGCGCAAAGGGCAACCCGGCTAAATAGTGCGGTTGATGGGGGGGGGGGGAAGAAAAATATCAAAAGACCTTCAGACTGGCTCATTGTGTTTGTGTGTGTTTGGGCTGATAGGGTTTTATCGCCCTCGGGGAAAATGTTGTCATCAGCGAAGCCTTGCGCGTTAGCCGCTAAGTACGCTGGGCTGTGTGGCGTTGACAGCGAAGAGAGACAAAATGGCGGCAGTATGCCCCGCGTATGGGGATCGTGGTACAGGGTAAAAAAAAATAACGGCAAAAAAAGTTCGTGCTCATATAATCACAACAACGTTGTCGGGAAATACAGAGCTGGGTGCCAGATTACATGGACCATTGGCCCCAAATGGGGCAGGCGTATGTGCGCGTGTTTTTGCGTTCTGAGTGCAGTGAGAGATGAGATTAAGGAGACGATATCGAGGCCAGGGAGAAGTGGACGCCATTTTGGCGACGCAAGCGAAAGAAAAGGACAGTCCTTAACGGCTTGGTTAGGGAAGAGAGATAAGGTTTCGCGCTTTTAGGCTACATCGAAACAACGATAATAGAACCTAAATAAGAGGAAGATTGAATGTTCTGAAGACCGTACAATAGACTAGATACTGAAGCAAGAGCCATCAGAAACCGGAGACGGTCGGCTGCCAGCGTTGGTTGTTCCACAGAGACCTTGAAACTAAGTTCCCGAAAGATGTCGATAATATCAAAAGTAGGATGGAGAAGTAGTTAGGGCTGTGCGAGAGAAAGATTTTATTTGTTTATCTATTTATTTACTTAGTCCGCACCATATATATATAAAGTGCCGAGGCAACGCGGTTGATGCCGCGGCTGTATATTGTAGCCTTTAATCACTACTAAGAAAAAAAAAACAATAGCAGACAGTTTAGCGTGGCTAAGCTCAGAATATCGTGCAGTAACACTACTTACGGCGGGCGATTAAGGTCCTTACGTGTTAAAGGCATCTTACCTGAAGGCCCTCAACATAAAGGCCTTCTTTCTATCCAAAGACTTCTACCCGGAAGGCATCTACCATGAAGGCATTTGCCATAAGGCCTTGGCCCTAAAGGCCTTTCATCTAAAGGTATTCAGCCTAAAGGCATTTACCCTGAAAGCATTTACGTTCAAGCCACAAAGCAGGCTTCAGGGACGCACTGCGTATGCCCGAAATAGGAGAATGCGTCTAGTGGGGCTACCGCACTAGAAGGTCTCGGAACGTGTGGACAAAACTTCGCCTTACCGTACACATATTGAGAGACTAAGAACTGCCATGGGTGCTCCGCCACAGAGATAAGAAACAACCGCGTTGCCTGGCGTTACTTTTGGAAAATACGGTTCATCACAGATTACGTAAATTACGGGTAGCCCCGGCAGGTGATGAGGTTTCTCTTGTGATGGATACCGAGAGAAAATGAAAACCAGCCGAAGGACATAGGGAGTATTAAACAAAATCCTGAATATTGAGAAAAACGTTGACAACAAAGGTTGCAGAGGAAGTAATAAAAAAATAAAGCGTCGCTCTTTACACTACTCCGTATACTTCAGAGGAGAGAACAAATAATCCACGTACAAAGCGATTGCTACAACCGCATTTCATCGAAAGACTACTGAAAGCGGTGCAGCCTGAAAATGCCGAATATTTATGCTTCTACACTAATGTTTGAAACTTCGCAAAACTTTTAAGAACGGGAATACTCAATGAGAGTGCGGAATAATATTTTAACCCGAACACCTGAGCACCTGTCCTGAAAAAGTTGACCGTTTATTTATTAAAGGAGACGTGCTTGTAAATTCCAAGACCGAATATTACCAGAGTGTACATAACTCGTGAAGAAAAAGGCATTTCGTTAGAAGCAGACTTCTGTTGATCTTCGCTCTAATAGTCAGGATGAAAAAAAAAAGATCAAAACCTGACACGTCAGTAAAGAGTTTGTGAGCAATAAAAAAACAATTTTAAAAGGTCTCGAAGGAATGAAGAGGAAGAGATTGAACTGTTCCTGCCATGAAATAAGATTCAACGCCGAGGTTCCAAGAAGTGAGGATGAACAACGCGTAGTTTGCTTGAAGAGTTCGCAGGTATTTAAATTGAACTATACGATTTTCAGTCTAGAAGTATCTGCCTTCATGCCCCTTACGTGACACCCGCCTGCAACCCCTCCCCCCCCCCACTCTCCGTCCCGCCCGCTTCTCCGGCCCAGTTCAAGAGGAGCTTATCGGAAGCAACGATTGCCTCACGGTTTGTATAACCCTTGCACTTTTCTCAAAACTCGATGATGAAGTCTTGAGAGTCAACGAACAGTCTTAGCACTTGTCTCATTTTTCTGCTATTAATGCAATGAATTCGCCTGAACGCATTGGCCTTGCAGAGCAGAAACAGGATTGAAAAGTATAATAAGCAACACATTGATAATCAGATTTACATCAGTACTGCGTTGGCAACTTTGCGAAAAAGCTCAATGCAAGTACGGAGTATGAATAATTTATTATACGCGCAGCTGTCCTCGACACCATTGGACTCTTTTTTTTGCTTTTCCTAGTTTTTTCATCATGTTAGAAAACCGACTTTCTTTCACTATGGAAAGTTTGGATAGTTACATGCTGCATTAAACTTAGAAAGGACCGTAGACGCTTCCTTTTAGAAACATGTTTTCGGCTCTGTAATGATGCATAAGAAAACAATAAATGTTCCAGTGCGGGGTGCTCACCCGCGACCATCAAGTAATTTTTATTTCATTTCTTTTCTCATCCTGTTACGGTTTCGGTTTCAGCAACCGAACAATGGCTGTGACGTGTTCGCTGTGTTTAGGTCACGTGAGGGACAAATAAAGAAACTGCAATATAGCCGCTGATACGCAGTTCGTTGTTAATTACAGGTCTTTGAGTAGGCTAGCTTAAGGGTTGCAGTAAATTAAAACTATGTATCAGCGATTATACTGTAGCCTTTATTTTTTGCGGCTCGCGTGACTTAAACTCACCTTGCATGTCACAGCCATTGTTCGATCGTTAAACGCGAAAGAGCGTTAAGAAGAAATTTAATTGATAATTATTTAGCGGACTTAGGGGAATATCTTGGGAGGATTCAGGTGTAGTAACGTATAACGATGCATGTTAAAGAAGGAACGTACAAGGAAGCAAAAATTTCGTGTCTGTTCTCCTTTAAGGCAGATATATAGCTAGTGCCACTTTGCTATGTTGAGTAGCAAAAAGAATGTTCTTTTTTTTCCTGTTGCTTCAGCTTGCCACAGACGCACTTTGTAGATAGTTTGACTCCATTTGGCGGTTATCACGTTAGTGCGTCTCTGTTCTTAAAGAGATTGAATATTGGGACAGTGTAGCATGTGCACAAAGATTGTAACGATGCGACTTAAGGGCCATAGATCTAAATGTGCTTTTATGCGCGATCCTTGAATACACTGCACTGTGCCGAGATTACTTGCATGAGACTTTGTACGGCAGTGATAACTTGGTATAAGAGTGCGCATGGTAAATTTATCCTTTCTGGAAGCTGGTCGGGAATCCACGAAAAAACGTAAGCGTTGTTTTCACGGGTGGTCATTATCCTTTCGATGCTTCAGCAAGAAGAAAGTGGTGCGCCATCTGTGATATCGTGAACGAAGCACTGCGATGAATTTCAGTTGGCCGGGAGGTGAAACGATAAGAGATTAAGCTGGATTCCTTCCACACAAACGACAAACAGCGGTTGTAACGTAAAACGGCAGGTCAACTGTTCAAAAATGTTTTCAAAAAGAGCGGAAACACTCTGCTCCAAAGCACAGCTAGTAAGAATATCTTTAAAGAACAGCGAGAGCACTCGTATATAAGAATCATTTTTATTTATTTTATTTATAGGATACTGCCGGCCTCAGTTTGAGGCCTTAGGCAGGAGTGGGCATATCAATAATACATGAAGAAAACGAACATAGAGAGAAACATCGCAAGAATTTAAGTGAGGAGAAGAGACGAAATCCAGCAATAATAATAGTAACGAAAAGTAAAGCGCGACAAAAACAACAAGGCGCGTACACAGCAGCATGACACAACCACGCATGCTCAGTCACTTGAGCAAGAAACGAAATGTACAAACAATGAAAACAATCATGCATATGAAGCACTCAAGGCATTGCGCACAACGACACGATGGTAATTCTATTTTGCTTCAATACTGTTAATTCATTGATCTTGGATTCGTGTGGGAGATTCTTATTAACAATGTAACAACATTGAATGAAATACGAGCAGTTTAATTACGTTGTTTTTCGTACCTGAAAGCGGTTGTTGCTTTACTTCTTTATTTTTATTTGCAGATACCACAGACCGTTAATAGAAACGGTCCAGGCAGGAGGGGCATCTGTGACAAAATGTGAATTAATACATAGCAATCATATGGATGCATAAAAAGAAATTGATATAAGTCAATGAAGAGACAGAGAAAAAAAGACAGGAAATTTCGTGACGAGCGAAATACAATCTGCAATACAAGAACTGACGCACCATTTTTTTGACAATGTCGCTTGCAGCGAAAGTATGCGAAGGGTAGGAATTCTATACCTGATACTTTCGGAGAAAAAACTGTTTAAAAGCATTTGTTCTCGCGAAAATCGAATTCGAGGAGTGAGGGTGTGTGTGTGTGTCTTGCCTTTCTGGTAAAATGAGGCTTTACGCCATCCGGCAAGCTCAACTTGAACTTACCTGAGAGGCAGTCATACAAAATGCGAGCCGACTAAATTCCTTTATGACATAGCAACAAATTAGTTTCTGTTGAACAATTTCCATAAAACATTTTTGTCTTCGCCTCACTGCCTCAGCAACATATTCAAATAGAATTTTTTTTTCGCAGAGTACGCTAAATTCAATCTTTGGGAGACGAAGTTCACATCATTTAGAAAAGCTTTCTTCCAAACTCTCACCGAGAAGAGCAGCGTAGACACGCCTTTGGAATCCTAGGCACGTGCTCGAGCTGCGTCAGCCGTCTTCGACGTCCAACTGATTACCGATGCGAGACACGGGCGGACCTGTCCGAGTGGTTGAGAGGTTCCCACTGAGTGCATGCTAAGTAGAAATTGGTAGCGTGTCCGCGACTACCACCATAAGAAAGGAATACGTGCGGACATCTGCCCCCTACTTTCTCCAAGAGGTAAGGCATGTCATTTGATAACAATTTAAATACCTTCGAACATTTTAGGAATCTTCAAATTTCAGGAAATCTGAGCGACGTAAGTATGTATAATGGGGTACTCAGCCATTCTTTCAAAGGCTGATATTATGGGTCGGTTTGAAGCTTTTAACAAAACATTTAGAACACACCCTTGACGCTCACTTCAGACAGACATTGATTGCTTCTACTTGATAAATTACGGAGTTCTAAGTGTTACCAAAACACTATCCAGTGAACTTCATTTTCCTCAGAATGCTTTTTTACAGTCAGTTTAACTCTTGAATGATTTTTTATTTGTGGCTGGGAACAATTTTTTCAGTACTGAAGCATTCAAAGTGAACGATAGCCTTGCGCAAAAAAAAAAGAATAAAAATGAGGGTGCGAGTATGTACCTGAATGTTAAAAGAGGTTTTGACGTACGTTAGCACAATGAGGCTATCGCTTCAACCCTGAAAAATGGCTAAAAGCCTGAATATTTTTGCTTTTATGTGTTTAATGCACCTGTACTAGAAAGCAATCCAAAAACGAGCTGATTTGCACATAAATAAAGACCACAAATGTCTTTACATGTGTACACTATACATGGAGACGTAATATGAGAGTAGAATATCCATTTTGCCCAGGTGACCTCTGAAGAAGAGAAAGGGGAAGAAGAGGGACAAGTAGTCGAAATGTTGTAGGAGGTGGACTCGATGTAATGCAAGCGTTTCTATTGGTTATCTGGGAAATGGAATTTTTGCAGTATTAGAACCCACCGTTCGCGTGTTGCACCTAAACTTGTATTCGTTTCTGGTTAGTCAAGAAGCGATAACTGTGAAGTTCTGAAAATAGGCTTCGCCATAAGGTGGTCACAACACAAGCCCGCAAATTGGATGATCCCAAACAGTTGAGCAGAATTAATTTTGTTAAGCGTGTCGCCTTTCTTCCGTCGTTCTAAACGGACCACCCATTGGCACACCTTCTTCAGTACTGCCCAAAATTGCTGACTCGATGCATAAAGGAGTACACTCGAGGTAAACCGGAGGAAGGGTCGAATAAAAGGCGGCAGATTTGTTTTTGTCTCGTCGCCCCTCGGGAAGGAGCTTCTCCAAGCGCTTCCAGAGGACCCCGCAGGGAGGGACCCAATAAATCGGCAGGAAGATTGGGACAGGCACTCCGCTGAGACATGTATAGGCGAGTGTTTAGGGGAAGAACGGGAAAAGCAGTCAGAAAGTGGTTCTTCGAGAAAAACAAAGAAGCAGCAAAGAAGAAAGAGACCAGCTACTCAGTATGCGAAGAAGTCTTCGCCTCTACTCCAGGATGGCGTGGAGAGAGCAGACAGCCGGACAAAAGGCTGGCCTGGGAAAGAAAGGGTCACAAAGGAAGCCGTTGGGAAAACAGGGAACAAGATCTCACCCAACTCTTTCCTTGCCTCACAAAAAACCACAGCAACTAGAAGCAAAAGATTTCGTTCTATAGACGTGCCGAAGAAAAAAAGAAGACAGCCAGCCTGTGAGCGTGAGCGGAGGGCCGTCATGGAGAGGCAAGAAAGAGCGTAAAAATGACGTAGTGCGCAAAGATAACCGGAGAGCCGCTTTCGTCCAAACACGGCACCCGGTAATGAGCACATTTGTTCTTTTCGCACAATGTGGTGTTCGATTTGTTTTTGTTTTTAGTGTGCCCCTCTTCGACGTCGTCGGAAGGACCTTGCGCACGAATTCCTGTGGGAAGCTTGGACGCGTTGCTGTTGCGATGGCGAACGTCGGTGGATGGGCGAGCGATGGCGATTTATATCAATGATGGGAATCAGCCCATTGTGACGACAAGCATAAATGGGACAACACAACTTTTTCCGCGCCATTAAACAACCGGCTATGTCTGAGAAGAGCCGACTCATGGAGAACCGTGAAGAAGAAAAATGGTGTCGGCCGTGGCTGATTCCCGCTGTCGAGGAAAATGCCTGCCGCTTAATCTTGTTATTCTGCTGCTGGCCGTAGGCGGGTTTACGGACACCTCTTGTGGGGTGTGTTTCGGAGGCTGCCGGATATGAAAAATGTACTCTTTAACTTTTTCTTCGAAAAACAGCAGAGCAAGAAAGGGGGGGTTGTTTACTAATTATAAAGCCGCTTATGCTTATTAGAGCCGTTGCTCAAAACAGAGTTTAAAAGGGTCATGTTCCTTTAAAAGGTTTACAGCGAAACGAACGAGCGCAAGATAATCATTCTGGTTTGTGGCAGCACTTATTATGACCAAAGAAAATGCTGCTCCAGCGCTCACTACCACACGATGTCAAAAGCTATGACTTTGTAGCGGTTGTCCTATAAGTCGCATTTGCTAATGTTGTAAATGTGTACTCGAAACAAGAAAATTTGACACCAGATTGTCCTATTCTCTGAATTATGACGGATGTCCTTTTTGAAGCCTGTCTGAAAGCCGACTGCACATTTTTGGGGCTATAGTTCCTAAATGCTCTTGATTCGTAGTTTGGGCCAGAAATTGAACACATAGAGAATGCAGTTGAGCCACTCTGTCTAAAAATGCCGCAGAAATTACAGTAAAAAAAAACTGTGTTCAATGTATTCATTCTGGTTTGCCTGATGAAAACTTCGTTCTTCGCCGTCAGGCTATGGTTTAACTACGCGCATGTGAAAATTTATTATGATTGAGTAAATCTACTTTATAGCACGAGAGCTAGAATATAAGCAAGAACAGCTTACCATAAAAAAAGCTCACACACGCACTCTTGGCTCACGCACAGGAATCACGCTGTTCTGGAGCTTACATGTAGGGCAGGCCAAAGCCAGAACGCCGCAAGCTCGCACCAGAGAGCTCCAAATGAATAGCGTGCTTCTCGACTCTCTACAAGTGCGTGATCTTTGCTCAAGTTCACGAATGACGCTGTAGCTAATCTCTCCGCGTACACACGCGCGCACACACACACAAAAAGCAAACAAATAAGAGAGCCGGACAGTGGCCTTTACTTAGCAGGACGCCTAACTTTTTTTTTTGGCGACTGCTAAAGCCAAACGGCTGCTCAGCGCTAAATCCCTAGTTGTGGCACTCACACTCAATTGCACCAGACACGCCATACAGGCGAAGTGCCCGGATTCCTGAGGATATGATTACGAAACCACAGCTATCTGTTTCTTAACTGCGTGTAGCTTGAATCTCAAATCATTAGAACTAAGCTTGGAAAGCGTTAGGGCACTTGAGGCTTGTGCAGTGCTAGCAGAGTATGCGAACGTATGTGCCACTCTGAAGCTTTGAATTTTCGCCGTATGCGACGAAGCACGTCTAGCAGGCTTAGTTTAGACTCGTGCTTTCTCGGAGGAGTTTTTCGTGAATAATTCCTCCACGACATAACGCACTCGGCGAGGATAACGCGAGCGGGCGTATGCTCGGCAGCAAAGGTCATATAGAAAGAATAACGCATTACGTTTTTACTTATAATTCTAGATGTAATGAACAAGAGACAAATAAGGCCCATCCACGGAAATTATACACGAAGAACCTCGCCCACGCCTTCCGGTTTCTGATGTCTTGGTCAATGATGCCATAGCTGGGGAGCTCGTATCAGAACCCCCGGGTGATATGCTCTGCAATTTCTTGAATGGCTATAGCGTTCCTTGCAGGCAAAAATGCGCTTAGACGTGCCCTTTTTTTTCGCCTTTGGGACACTGCTCTTGGAGAGGCGTCAACGTTCCGACGGTGGGGAACCATAAGATGAAGCGCAGAACGTGACGCACATAATGTGAGCCACATAACGGGCCCACATAACCAGGCCACATAAAGAGGCCGCATAAAGAGGGTACATAAAGGGCCGCATAAGGGGGATGGCCATCCTTTTGCCGGGCGTTCTGCGCCTGACCGTTTAAATGTCGCGACTCAAATTGGACTTTCATTTTCCAATACTGTTCGCAAAAATATATGATAAACTAAAGTTCAATTGAAAACGTACAGCCTCTTTGTGATAACGGCACCTATTTGTTGAAGGAACTTTTCCCCAGCAACGCATTAGGTGCCTCGTGTTTTCAGCCCGTCTTTGATATCGTCATCATGCGTGAGCTTTACCAGCGGCCAAGTAAATCAGCAAAGTAAATATGTATAAATGAAGGTGAAAATATCTTTAAAATGTGCCACTACTACTCTCTTAAATTGGAAGGGTGTCGAACATCAATCCAACAAATGGTTATAGCGCATCATCCTGGGAGGGCTACAAGAACAGCTATAAAAGCCGCAGGCCGTCGGTTCGAAGACTCTAGCAATATGGTCCTCTTTTCCGCTGACTCTGGAAGACAGCTGGTGATAATAACCAGTAGTTTATTCGCAGGTTATAAACGCACGCTTGGCGAAGTGTCAAACTGCTAAAGTAATTGAAAAGGCACAGGAAGCGCTGCTCTTAGAAATAATAATTTTTCTGTGTTTTTAAACATTGGTGAATAGCTGCTGGATTAATCCATAGTTGCGCTAGTGAAGCTTCATTATTGCCTTACTATGCTGTTCTTTAATTGTATCCGACTACAAGCCTTGCTGTTTACCTGTTTGTTAACTGTTGGCAGTTTATTTCATTGCGGTAGTACAGGTGATATGTGTATTATAAGTGGTAAAAATGCACTTTCGTATTGTCATGTTTAACATCAGCGTGACAGATTAGTTTAACGAAATAACCTCCAACTTGCGCAGTACAGAGACCATTGTCGCGGCGTAATTTTCAGCCGTGAAATTCCTTAATGAATTACAGCTTTTAGGTCTAACGGTAAGTAGAGAACAGCTCTCTTAAATGGGCAGGCAGAAGTAATGCTGATGCGAGTGACGTACAAAACGTATTGCATCCTGTTGGAGTTATTTCCTAGGAATCACCGCTCCGCTTTGGCAGAAAACACAAATGGGCATCCTAATATTTGAAAAAGCCTTTTTTTGCAGCACAGGTACAGAACTGATTGTTTAGAACAGATATGAACGAGTTGTTGCTTAAAATACGATATAGTCGTTTCTGGGGTACCGTAGATTGATCGATTAATTAATTAATTGATTGATTGATTGATTGAATAACTTTTATTTCCATAAGAAAAGACGTAAAAAGAAATAGGGGCAATGAAACCTATAAAAACAAGCTGCTTCTTTTTTCTTCAGAACAACACTGTATATACGAAGCATGTTTTTACGGACCACCGTACTCCTGCAGTGAATGAGTAAGTGAATGAATTAGCGAGCGGGAACTCCTGAATCTGACACAAATATAAATTATTACATGTATTGCCATACAGTGGTTTTGAAATGATGAGGAGAGAAGAATTCAGTATAATACAAGGAATAAAACGAGAGAGAGAGAGAAAAAATTTTTCCGACAACTGCACGTTGCTAGAGCTTGTTTTATAGCCTCACACCCCTTCAGGGAATAAGTGAAAGAATGGATTAGTCGACGAAAGAGGATGGCATGCATCGGCGGCCTCACTACCGGAGTGAATGAGTGCAAGGCGAAAGAAGAAAGCAAGACAGGCAAGTCTCGCGCAAAGAAAAAGCAAGCAAACCACTCTAACGAAAGCAGCGAATTCATTTTACACAAGAGTAAATCTCCCGAGTTTCCAACTGCAAATGCTAACGCGTGCTATTCGGTCTAGTGACTCTGAAAAACAAAGTAAATCTAGAAACAAGCGTAAAAGCAAAAGCAAAGCGAGCGAAAGCACGAAAGGAGAAAGAAGCTGAGCCGAAGTTCCCAGCTTTAGCTGCTTGGCGAGGCAATAAAATGCACCGAGTGAACAGTACGCGGGAGTGGCGGGGCCGACAGGGTCGATTTCACGGTCCGAAATGGCTGCGCGGGCACTAAGGCAGACTTTACATACAAACAAAGGTCAAGGGTTCAAACCGATGTGGCCGGCTCAACTGCTCCTCCGATTATGTCTTTATATCTTTCTCTTTCTATCCCTTATCTAGATGCCCACTGCTTTAGAAAGTCATTACGGGTGGATACAAGGGGAAAACTTTTTGCGACAGCCGGCCGGCGTGCCGTGGGTGATCCTGTCATTTGTGAGGAGGGGGAGGGGGGGAGATGATTTTTTTAGTTGATGGGAAAGGGAGCTTGGGAGAAAACGAAACTTTGGGACACTGCCTTAATGGTATCATTAGGGACGACAGTAATCTGCGGCTGGCGAGTGAGTTCTCTGTGAACTGTTCTATATGGAGAACAAAGGCACCATGACAATGGAACGATAAAGCGTATTATGGCTGGTACTTATTTTTTAGTGTTGCTAAATTTGAATAGGAAGGCTATTTATTCTCAAGGATTTCCATGACAGAGAACTGAACGCAGTTAGCGAGCCGTATAATCAGCGCTCGCAGCAGGAAAACATATGACAGGAAACAACGAACGAGGTCGATATCGGGGGCAAGTTTAGGCGGCCTCAGGGATCGGGTCAAGGTCTCCAGTCAAACAAGCTTTGGCGTGTCCGGCCGGAGAAATGAACAATATCCAGATGACACGCGAAAAAAAAAACTATAATTTCTGTCCCATGAAAGGCTGTGCACTGCATTTCGACCTAGGCAAGTAAGAAAGTATCCTGCTGTTTCGTTTATTGCAATGCGCGAAGCGATTACTATCAGAGCTTTTGAGTCGCAAGAAATTAAAACAGCACGCACAAGCCTGCAAAACTCATTTAGTGTATCTTTCGAAACACTGCTAGATATTATCACCATTCCGGCAGCTAGAATGAAATATGTCCTTGTAGAACAACCCCTTGCCTTCTTTGTTGCTTCAATGAACAAAGCCTAAGCGAAATGGTTGAGAAAGAAGCTCTGGCCGCTGTTTTCTAAAGTCAATCACTCCCGCACTGACATAGGATTCCCTGAAGATGAGTGAGTGAAGCAGATGCTTGTGCTATTATTGCTGTTAACAATTATACTTTCATTGATGTGCCTTTGTTCCATCGTGACCAGCGTCAGCGTCACTCTCGCGTTCACCTGAAGGGAAATAAAAATGTTGTTCAGGTGAGCTCACTGAGCACATGGTGTGCAAAGTGTGCCCGGCCTGGTCATGTCATTCATGTGGATCTGGGCCACTTTACAGTGGCCTTTTGTAATGGCCTTACAATGGCTGCAGAGTCACTTGAGAGTAGACCTAGTGTGTCCTTACAGTACGTGTAGAGTGGCTTAATAACGGCCTTAGCATGTCTGCGTAGCGACTTTGCGCTGGCCTTAAGGCGGCCTTAGGATGGCTTTATAGTGGCCTTACAATACCCGCACAGTGTTTTTAGAGCTGCCTGAAGACGGCTCTACGGTTTTAGGGTGACTTCAGGTTGGCTTGTGAACGGTTGTTCACATTGGCCTTAGAGCACGTGTTTTTCTCAGAGCACCTGCGTTGTATCTACAGAAAACAGATGGAACAAGTTCTGATTTAGGCGCTATTTCCTGTACCGATGTACTGGCAAACTTACCTCGCCTTTGTGGACAACAGTGCATTGAAGCTTGTGCAAGGCACGTGTTCAATCAGCCGCAATGAATTTACTTTTTAAACATCACATGTCGACCTTACCTGCGAAAAGGTGAGTTCGTGCCAAGAGCACGTTTGTACCATAGTCAGGAAACTGCCGCCTGTGTCAGCAGACACAAACTATACATCACTGCTTTGCGTTTTCACGTGATGATGTGTTCTTCAACGGACACTCAAAAAAAAAAACATCGAGATCACACCGTATACTATAAGATTTTTGCCTACAATAGGTATGTTCCATGGTGCCATGCGATGTATTTGCGCTCATGGGGCTGCTTGATTTGCGGAAGAGCAGCAGGATAGGTCGCCACGTTCATCGAAGTCTTTTGTTCAGAGAGAAGTGTGCTTTTCTTACATGGTATATGCTGCGCAAGGTCAATCCCCTGCATGGCTGGTTTTACTCAATGCCTGTGTTTGTATCCTGGAATTTTGATGTGCTGGCAGAGCGATAGCAAGATGCTGGTGTAACTATTGTCACATTGATCGCAGCCAGGCAAACAAAGCGATAAGGTGGTGTCGCGGCAGATTTGAAAAACGAACAAACACTGCAAATATTGGCGGCACTATGTATGACCGGTTCGCGGGATGCGGCCTGGTTAAGTAAGGTTAGAAGTCCGTGAGTGTTGTACTTCCATGCAATAAAGAGAAACGTCGCAGCAGTAGCCGAATGTTTAGGATTGCAGCCTAGTTCCCAAAAAGGGATAGGCTTGAATCCTCCTGAAACCTAATTTTCTTCTACGTATTTTATTTTAGTTAATTTTACAGGGATGTGGACGGACGGTAACCAGACGGAGAAAAATTTTAGAACAAGGGAGGTGAAAATGTAGCCATAGAATACAGTCCTGCATTGAATGAGAAATAATAATGAATAAACAATATTAGATACACCATCACGAACAGCCGTCCCTGAACCTCGCGCTACACAAGCGTGACCGTCCGCCGAGACACTTTTTTTCCACGACTAATACTGCGCAAATCTCCAAGGGATTTAATCATGAGAACGTGGCATTTCGGGCTATATCCTCTAGAACTGCAAATACTTCACTTCATCTTGCATCTTTCTGTTCTTAACTGCCACAAAAATGTTTAATGTTGGAAAAAAAAGGGGTAGTCTTGTAATCGTTTCGTAAACACCGAAAAATAGATTGCATATATTCGGTCATGCAATAAATCTTCCTTCTAAAGTCTCTACTGAGTCTGTCAAATTTCTGACATCGTCTTGAGAAATTCACCTAATATTTAACGCAACCAAATAATACACCGTTAAAGCATTTAACAAGTAAACAAATGAACAAATAGCGCAAAAAATATATAGAGAACGCCTTTTATTCATCGTTTTCCCTTCCACGAAAGTCATTGTGCCTAGCGCGTTCTTCGCGAAGTTCGTAAATAAGATAACGCATATCTTATGAGCAGTCTCATGTACACAATAGCAGGCATGCTAAAATGTGCGTAAGGCCATTAACCGTTCGAACCCGTCTGTGGGTCTTCCTTTTCTTAGACATAGCACGGACACAGGCTGCAGTCATTGCATCACCACTGGCAAGATATCATTTGCGTTGCGGCAAAGATTACCCAAGAATGCGGTGCGCGTGGAAGGAAGGAAGGTGATGCTGAGGCCTGTATTTTCGAAATGATTGGGGAAAGGAATCCTTGTCTGCTCGCTAGCGTAACGCAACGATGGTTTTGAAACTGGGTGCAACCCGCGCTCTGCATCGTTGATCCGGGCTTGATTTCAAAGTTTTCTTGAGACCGCAGAAGAGACATCTGAGGTTTAGCAGAATACCTTCTTAGGCATGCACATCAGTGGTTGGTTGAAAGTATCTCGCAGCGCAGTCGCGGAACAGCCGCAGAAAAGGCACCTTTGTAGTCTGTCTGCGCTGCAAAGTTGCTTTATTTATTTATTTATTTATTTATTTATTTATTTATTTATTTATTTATTTATTTATTTATTTATTTATTTATTGCTTACTTTCTTTCTTTCGAATTTCGATGGAGGCAAAATTCTAGAGGCCCGTGTGCTGTGCGATATTAGTGCACGTTAAACAAGAACCCCAGGTGGTCGAAATTTCCGGAGCCCTCCACTACGGCGTCTCTCATAGCCTCAGTTGCTTTGGGAAGTTAAACCCCCAAAAACCTAAACCAAAAACCTAAATCTTTCTTTCTTTTTTTCTTCCTTTCTTTCCTTCTTTCTTCCTTCCTTTCTTTCTTTCCTTCTTTCTTCCTTTTCTTCCTTTCTGTCCTCCTTTCTTCCTTTCTTTTTCTCTTTTTCTTTCTTTCTTTCTTTCTTTCCTTCCTTCTTTCGTCCTTTTCTTCCTTTCTGTTCTTCTTTCTTCCTTTCTTTCTTCCTTTCTGTCCTTCTTTCTTCCTTTCTTCCTTTCTTTTTCTCTTTCTTTCTTTCTTTCTTTCTTTCTTTCTTCCTTTGTTTCTTTCTTCCTTTCTTTCTTTCTTTCCTTCTTTCTTTCTTTCTTCTCTTCCTTTCTGTCCTTCTTTCTTCCTTTCTTCCTTTCTTTTTCTCTTTCTTTCCTTCTTTCTTTCTTCCTTTCTTTCTTTCTTCCTTTCTTTCTTTCTTTCCTTCTTTCTTTCTTCCTTTTCTTCCTTTCTGTCCTTCTTTCTTCCTTTCTTTTTTTCTTTTTTTTCTTTCTTTCTTCCTTCCTTCCTTTCTTTCTTTCTTTCCTTCTTTCTTTCTTCCTTTTCTTCCTTTCTGTCCTTTCTTCCTTTCTTTCTTTCTTTTCCTCTTTTTCTTTCTTTCTTTCTTTCTTCCTTCCTTCATTTATTTATTTATTTCTCTTTTTCTTTCTTTCCTTCCTTCCTTCTTTCTTTCTTTCTTTTTTTCGTTCTTTCCTTCTTCCTTTCTTTCTTTCTTTCTTTCTTTCTTGATGTAGTTAGCGCCAAAAACGCGGACTAGCCTATTTTGCTGCACGAAAAGGAAATCACGTGTCGTTTCCGGCATATAACATCCAGTTTTGTCATTCACACGCGTGGGTGTGTGTTCTCGCGTGTGTGTTTTAGTGTATGACGCCTGGGTATGTGTGGAAAAAAATGTTTTTTGTTACTTCGATTCCTTTTCACCTAATAAACTTTCATTTGTGAGTCGGCGCCTGTCCTGTTGCGTCTCCCTTGTCCCTGTCCTTCACGCTGTTCACCGCCGTTGGCATGACACATTGCTACGACATATGTACACTTTTCTCATGCGTGACGTCGAAGCACTGACATTTTAACAGCGTTACGTGCGTTAACGAGCAAATTAAGGTAAGCATTTTAGAATGAAAGGTTTCCATCGCATATCCTCATCCAGTTGTCAAGTATTAGCAGGTTCCAGAGATCAACATCGCTAGGGCCGCGATGTGACGGAGCTTGTATATGACTCGCATGAGTAGCCGTGACAGAGCTCCACAATCAGAATACCTTCATACGGAGTATTCGCGACGAAGTACGCAGAACTATAACTAATCTTGCAGATGCCCCCTTCGGCTGAGATTTCAAGGAGGCTCCTTTTCTGCAGTGATATTTGCGTAGAGTATTTGTGCTCGCATGAGTTCAGTAATAGCCGCAGGGAGTAATTTTGGTTCAATATAATATAGAGAGAACACAATGACACTAACCGTAGTTAATGTAGTCTCTTGACTGAGTCGTGTTTTTAGTTAACATTCTGCCTTTTCTATATTATCGGTCTTCTGAAATACAGCTATGCAGAATTGCTACTCTCCTCTCTTCATTTTTTTAACCTCATGCTATTTTTTATTTATATTAATGAGCGATGGAGAAGGTGAGAGGGAAAGCTGCTGCAGTAGCTTGGCAATCCTCATTCCCGGAGAGGTAGCAGCTGTACACGCTGCGCTACCCGATATACAGTACACTACAGTACAACCTGACACAAAGTACAACCACAACATGGCCTTCTTTTTTAATATGCAATGTTTTTTTTTCAATTTCAGCAACGTTTATACCGGTCTTATTCTGCACGGCGCGTTTGAAATATCACGGGCGAAAACATGTCGGGAGTTCACTCTGCAGCAGACAGCAGTCTTGTTCTGCAGCGTTACCCGTCTTTTGCAAAACCGTTGTTGTAGCAGAAGTCACCGGACTTTACTACAACACTGGACATCACTTTACGAAGGCGGTGAGCCTTCATTAGCTTACTTCCCTACTCATAGCAAAATATGAAGCTAGTTTCGGCGAGTGTCAAGTCTCCGAAAGAACACTGACGGCTGCTAAGTGCCGCGACTTGTCCTCGACCTCAAGTATTATTGCGTATTTCCCCTGGTGGCGTCTATAGAGCATTAACGACTAATAAATTTAACGAAGGCAACGTAGCATGATGGTTTATGGGGGCTTAACGTCCCAAAGCGACTCAGGCTATGGGGGACGCCGTAGTGAAAGGCTCCGAAAATTTATACCACCTGGGGTTCTTTAACGTGCACTGACATATGGCACAGTACAAGCGCGTCTATAATTTTGCCTCCATCGAAATTCGACCGCAGCGGCCGGGATCGAACCCGCATCTTTCGGGCGAGCAGCCGAGTGCCATAACCTCTGAGCCACCACGGCGGCTCAGTGTTGAATGAGGCATTACTTTCAACATGCACGGCTCAATCACGACAGCTGTTAAGCAGATCATAGGTCTCAGTTAACAAAGGTGAAGCACGGTTAGGAGACGCCTGACGCTTATAAGCGTAATGTTCGTTGAAATTTCAAGGGCGAAATTATGTCCAATGCGCTGCCTCCAGCTCCTGTTCGAATGAATGCAGCATGAAAAGGGCTAAGGTTCAGGAGCGGTTCACGGTATACAGTCGAAACTCGTTATAACGAAACGGTTTATAACAAAACAATGAGCATAACGAAAAAATGACGAGTCCTCTTGGAAACTCGGTCAACATCGGCTGTAACGAAGATACGGCTATAACGAATTGATCGCAAGGTCTCTTGAAATGTGTAACAACGAGGCTCATTTCGAACTTGTTGACATATACACACGGCTTTAGAGCGTGCATGTTTAGGGCAACAGGCGGCTAGGGAAACAGGCAGAGGCAATTACCAAACAATGATTGGCTTCATTTGATGCACATGCTTCCTTCACTCTCTGCCAGCTATGAACGTGGACTTCGTTAAGAAAATTAAGTTCAGCATTGACAAAATCTAATATTCGATGGCGGCATACAGAACCTGTACCTCCTGAAATGGCACGTCGATGCGAGTGCCCCGCGGAAAACTCTGACTTACGTGCCCCGATTTAGAGGCACGCTGTCTAAGCTCACGGCAATGTCGATTCAGGCCCCGATAGCTGAACAACTACCAAGTGGTTCAAAAGGAAAACAAGCGGAAAGAGAAAGAGCAGAGTGAAAGAAGAAAGAAGTAAGGAGAACGACCGCAAAATTTGATTCTTGCTCCGCGAATAGCCCCATGGCTCCTGCAGTCGTACCTGCGATCTGTGTTTAATAGTTCCTCTGAGCGAATGGAGTCTCATGTCGCTGTACTCTGTATACGCACCGCTACAAACACAGGGACACGAAAAACATGTTTTCGGCGAAAGACTGCGCAGAAAGGAAAGCTGGCCCATGTCAGGGTCTGTACAAAACATCGACGTACATGGAGTCATTCTTAGGCGACTAAAGTAAGACGGGTCGACCGGTAAGGAAAGATGATCCCTGGCTCTCAGAGTGTTTCCTGCTTCGACGGGTGTATTGTTGAGAGCAAATCGCGCAGATAACGATGTCTGTATGTGGCGTTTCTTTTGTGAGTTACTGGGGGCGAGACCAGAAGAGGCGGATTTGTTTGTTCGTTTCTTCCAGACATCGTTAGCATCAGTTCGTCTACGAGCATACTGCTGCATTATGACGGTAGCTTACCTCTGCTTCCTACCACGAAGTCGTATCGATAGTTGGAATCTACATTTGTCTGAACATTGAAGCATTGAAATCGAACACTGGATATCTCAGTGAGCGAAAAACACCCGCGTCTCTTTCTACAAAGCACTGTAAAAAAAAAAGAGAACCTTGACTAGGATTTTTTTTTTAAAGTTGTCAACCTGACTCTTGACTTCAGTCCGGTTAGACGGGTATAAAGTTCAGCTTTGGGTTTTGACTCCGGCAGGGCTAATGACTCTCAACGAGCTAGGCGACTTTCGCCGTGATATTAATTTGCAGCGTTAACGATCGTGAAAACTACTCCAAAAAAGTACGGCTTTCCGCCCTTTTGTAGTTCACGAGAAACGTACGGATTACACGAGCTTGAAAGGGTACAAGCCAAAGGAGCTGCAATATTTTTTACAGCTAAGTTTAAATGAGAGTATGATTCAAACAGCACTACAAAAATAGGCAGATGTTTGTTGAAACATGCGAGATCTATGCGAAAAGGAAGAATAATAAATGGAACAATGATATAAGTTTCTGCGTCAATGCCCATGACATGGAGCCAAAGATAGATTCGTGATATATCACGCTGCATTACACAAAGGTTGAAACGAAAAAAAGAAGCCAATAATCTTTGCTTACAGTACAGCATGAAATTCTAGCCACGTTTACATGAATGCGACAGAGGTCGACTCCAGTCCCCTTTTTGAGGGCAAGAGCAAGTTTGAGAAGGAAAGGCTAGGCTCGTTCTCTACTCTTTTTCTCGAAGTTTTTAGCACATTTCCTCAAAATGGGGTCTGGAGTCGACTTCTGTCGCATTCATGTAAACGCGGCTACACTCACAAGAGGCTCCTCGTTTTGAATGTGTGTGTGTGCGTGAAGGGGGGGGGGCATAACTCGTGGAAGGAGAAGCTGAAGCTTAAGGTTTGTCACAAAAGGCTCGAAAGGTTTCAACACGATTTATCCCAGTCTACGCGATAAACTTTCTATAAACAAGCAGTAGACGAAAAATTTCTGCGTGTCAACACTTGCAGTCGACTCCATGGCTGCACAGTACCTGGGATGGCAGGTCAACCCATTTTCGTCCTCGTCTACCTCACGCCGCCGAGAAATGCAGAAAAGTGGGCCCAAACCGCTTTGCAAGTTGCTTTCGCATTTGCGATCTATACGAGGACACAGCAAATGCAAGGCATCAAATTTTCATCTCACATATGTGGGATGCGCGCTACAGGAATAAGGCCGAGGGACGGATTTAGAGATGGGGCGGAGCAATGTTCTATTCAAGAACCACACTTACGGCTCTTGTTTTCCTCAAATAAAGTTTAAAAATGCATGGTGTGGATGAAAATAGCGCCCTCTTCTTTACGCTCTCTCAAAATGTTCCCCATAAATCCACCTCTCGATCGCCAGGCTGTCATATTTCATTGCCTTTATGTGCTTGTTTTTTTTTTCTGTCGCAAAGTGTAGAACAGAGGAAGTACTTTTTCTTGCTTTTAGAGGCAAAATAAAAACAAACTTTAGGAGCAACGCAGTTAATATGATTTTTGTTCTAGTATACTTTAACTTATCACGCTCCACGTTGCTGTAGTTCGCTGGACGGTAATTCATATTACTTCTGGAGAAATGAAAACAAGGCAGCGCCTTTCCCTCTTCCGAACCACGTCCTGAATCCTGCTAAAAAAAATAGGGAATGCCATCCTGAGAAATGAACAGTGTATTGCCAACGCCGCTTCAGCAGTTCACGGTCAAATGAACTCACGTCGACAATATATATCTCTTGGGTGAAACGAAATGGAACTAACCGGAAGTGTGCACGCGGGCGCCTTTAGATCGGTGGAAAACTTCGAAAGCCCTGAAGCCTTAAAGCTATTTCTCTAAAGTAAAGGAATAGCAGAACTGAGTCCTGCGCCAGGTCTGCCGAAAAAAGTTCGAGGTACACGGATTTTTCAGACGGCTTTGTGCGATTGGGACTGAGACTTTTTTTTTTCCGCTGTTTCTCTGCTTGTATAAAAATACATGTGCGTAATCGGGAGATAGGCACAGAAAGAAAACTTGACTAGATGGTTTTGTTTACGTAACAAACACACACACAAAACTGGAGCAATCCATGACGGACATTCATGTAAAGAAGAGCTGTGCTGCGTGGTTGTAAATAGGGGGTGTTGTGCACAGTACACATTGACTGAGCCAGTTAGAAGCTGCAAACAGAATCACGCGGTATCGCTAAAAGAAATAATTTGTGACAGATCTGCATGCCTTATGTCTCATATATTTGAATTCTGTGACGACCAAAGTACGAACGCGTGGAAACAAAAAAATCTTATTCATCAGACCAGCCCTGCCATAGTTGGCTAACACCAGGCGATTAGCTTCATGCGCTAGTCCGCTACCCTATCCTGAAGATCTAATCGGAAGCCCTAGTCCGACGCCCTTATCTGACGCTCAAGTAAGACGCCTTTAGCGCCCTACTCTGACTCCTTAGTCTGATGCTGAAGATTGACACCCGAGCGTGAAAACCCAACCTGACAACATACTGTTACATCCAAGGCTGACGCCTGTGTCTAGCGGCATAGTCTAACGGCTAATAATGTACACTAGTCGGCTGCGTAGCCTGCGCTACAGTGCACGGTTTTACTCAGTCGCAGTATTGAGAGCAGAAGGTTCCGTCAGACGAGAAAACCCGCTTGTCTACACAATGTTTTGCGGAAAGCGCATTACGATTAAAGGCGCACCTGTATTTAGCCGTGACTGCGTTTCCAGGAGACACAACAACATGAAAGGCAAAAAAATAGAGGTAAACGAGTCTGCAACATAACTCGCTCCTCCTCTGAGCAGAAATCCAGGTAACCAAAGACGCAGAAAACGAAAATAGATACGTCAAAATTGAGAAACAAGAAAACTGGATTAGTGTCGGCAAAACCGGAGAGGTTCAGTGGAGCTGCACAGAGAGGAGACAGATGAATAAAAAAACAAAAAAGAGGAAGCAGCGGAAACGAGAGCTTTGGTTTCTAAATATAGCCATCACTCGCCGCCCGGAGTCGAGCCAGGCGGAAACTGGGGCACGTCGCGTCGGCGCGGGCTCCCAATTTTGGCGGGAAAAAGCCATAAAGAGCGCGTTTTTTTTTTTCTTGTCTGTTGTGTTTTCCTCTCCAGTTATCGATTCCACATGTTTTGGTGATTTAGAAGAGCGCGTTGCGGGTCAATAAATGAAGCAAGAGCATGAGGTTTATATCCTGAAGGTGGAAAAAATAATCATGGAAAAAGAATGCGGGGGAGTGGAAGGAACTTTGGGGAGCAGTGTACGTCAGGCAGCAGAAAGGGCGTCGCACGGAATGGGATGGACCTATGCCGCACGTGAGGGCTCGAAAAGTGAGTGGTACTGTAAGCTATAGCACCTGATGAACAAAGCTCAGTTAATGAAGAAAAGTGGAAGTGTTAATCCGAAGCCATATTGAGTCCACGAAAGCACGTTCCAATGGGCAGGTGAAGAGAGAAAGAGAGGCCCTTCCGGGTTTCTTCTGCTATTTTATTTCCTTTTTTGCTCGTCTACTATTCTCTTATATACTTAATAGGTTTCTGCAACGACGTTTTTCACCCACGCACATCAGAGGTAACGCTTCTTCAAGCTGCCGGACAAAATCGGTGGAGCGAAAACCGGGGGCATCATTCGACGGTCGCTCAGTGTATACCTCAAGCTACTTGAAAGAGCCAAGTCAGTGCAAAAAGAAAAGAAAGAAATGGTGCTGCCCAGTGGCGCTAGAGATTACTGCAGCCTTATACGGACAGACACATCTCAGAAAAATATCAATAAATTACGTCTTTTACAGAAAAAGCTATTCGCCGTATAGCAAATGCCACCTACGACATGCACACACAGGATTTAGTAGCTTTGTTTATGTACTTCACAAATATAACATCGTCATTAAATATAAACAAAGTCTAAGATACAACAGCAACACTTTTTTGAACCTGTGTAATCAGAGAAAAATTTGCAAACACCTTACTCTATCAGTAAAAGAGAACTGTGGTTCATCTCTTTTTCTCGTACCAATCAAGGCTTACACAGGTTGCAGCCCCATATGCCGAACTACTTAAATTTCTCGTAACACTGAAAATGTCACCATAAATAACATGTCTAACAAAAGCTGGAAGGAGTACCTTATTGCCGAAAACACATTACTTCGCGATTTTCATTATAAATTTAGTTATAAATAAAAATATGTCGCGAAAAAATGTGTGCTGTAATCATCTGTACTCGATTTTGATCTCGTTTGCTTGATAGTGTAAGTATGTGCACTGGTACGTCAACGAACAAATTGTGTTCAGTGCGTGTATGCTTCGAAACAGCTGTGTATATATGCTCAAGAAGTACTTTGATTTGGGCTAGTTGGTTCATATCTTGAAAGAAGTTAGGACGGCGCTAAAACGACAAAGACAAAGAGGCACGAACACAACAGGACGGGCGCCAACTTGCAACTGAAGTTTATTGCACCAAACCCCTACATTTTATGCATCAACTGAGCCGTATCACAACAAGCTTATCACACAACAAAACGCAATTTCTTCAATAGTCAGAACATCGGAAGTAGGCGCTACTTTTACAGACCAGAGACGCCTTCTGCACTATCCACTTGATAACAGCATTATTCTTACTTTATAAGTCCCCAGATTAAATGATTGCGCAACCCACATGAAAGCAATTGATCATCCAAATGATACACACACGCTTGGGCAAGGAAACCAGCGCGCAAACTCAACAATCGTGATTTAACACAAAGAGTGAAAATGAAAGAATGACCAACAACAAACGCGGAAAATTTGGTGGACATGAAAACTTAAACCTTCGGGGGAACCTCCCAGCGTCAATGTACTATAATTATCGTCAAAAATTAAAAACCTTTGAGAAAACCCTCAGCGTCAAAGTGCTACAATATTGGTTTCTACACAAACGTCTTTTCGGTCGATAAAACACATCGATGAAAAACAATGTATGCAGAAAACTTGCAAACGTTGAAACCTAAAGACAGCCTTCGAGAAACGCCACCTCAGCGTCACTAATTGAAATGGACGGCCTACTAACACATGCGCTTCCCGCTTTCTTAATAAAAAATGCCTCCACAACTTCTCGCTCAAATCTGTCTTTACCGCTCTTCAAAAAAGTTGTTTTGCTCAGATCCGGACTACACCCCTTGCACGTCTTGCAGTGATCTGCAAGGAAACTTCCATGATGTTGGCGCACATTCCGCAAGTGTTCACTGGCACGTTCATTAAAACAGCGACCGGTTTGCCCTATGTAAACTAAACCGCAGCTTAGAGGAATCTGATATACAACTTGTGATCTGCATTTCGTGAACAGTTTTTGATGTTTAATAGGGCAAACCGGTCGTTTCTTATCCGGTTTTGACATTGTGCAAATCTTTGACAACTTTGATGGGGCCGAGAACACAACCTGCACCTGATGTTTGCTTGCGACTTTTTTTATACCATGGGACACCTTATGCATGTACGGAATCACAGGGACCAATTTTTTTGCTTCCGGAAGTTTCTCATCACAAGGCCGCTTGAATTTCTGGATTAACATTTCAGAAACAGCCAAAATCAAATGGGGCGGGTAACCCGCTTCGTGCAACCTCTGAATTTGGGCGCCGAAGCTCATAGACATCGTGTGATGGCACGACTTTCTTAAGGCATTCTGAAGGGAATTAGCGATTATTGCTCTTTTTACAAGTTTAGAATGAGCACTATCAAACGGTAACAGCCCGTACAATCCCAGATCTAAGAAAGGGCTGTTACCGTTTGATAGTGCTCATTCTAAACTTGTAAAAAGAGCAATAATCGCTAATTCCCTTCAGAATGCCTTAAGAAAGTCGTGCCATCACACGATGTCTATGAGCTTCGGCGCCCAAATTCAGAGGTTGCACGAAGCGGGTTACCCGCCCCATTTGATTTTGGCTGTTTCTGAAATGTTAATCCAGAAATTCAAGCGGCCTTGTGATGAGAAACTTCCGGAAGCAAAAAAATTGGTCCCTGTGATTCCGTACATGCATAAGGTGTCCCATGGTATAAAAAAAGTCGCAAGCAAACATCAGGTGCAGGTTGTGTTCTCGGCCCCATCAAAGTTGTCAAAGATTTGCACAATGTCAAAACCGGATAAGAAACGACCGGTTTGCCCTATTAAACATCAAAAACTGTTCACGAAATGCAGATCACAAGTTGTATATCAGATTCCTCTAAGCTGCGGTTTAGTGTACATAGGGCAAACCGGTCGCTGTTTTAATGAACGTGCCAGTGAACACTTGCGGAATGTGCGCCAACATCATGGAAGTTTCCTTGCAGATCACTGCAAGACGTGCAAGGGGTGTAGTCCGGATCTGAGCAAAACAACTTTTTTGAAGAGCGGTAAAGACAGATTTGAGCGAGAAGTTGTGGAGGCATTTTTTATTAAGAAAGCGGGAAGCGCATGTGTTAGTAGGCTGTCCATTTCAATTAGTGACGCTGAGGTGGCGTTTCTCGAAGGCTGTCTTTAGGTTTCAACGTTTGCAAGTTTTCTGCATACATAGTTTTTTATCGATGTGTTTTATCGACCGAAAAGACGTTTGTGTAGAAACCAATATTGTAGCACTTTGACGCTGAGGGTTTTCTCAAAGGTTTTTAATTTTTGACGATAATTATAGTACATTGACGCTGGGAGGTTCCCCCGAAGGTTTAAGTTTTCATGTCCACCAAATTTTCCGCGTTTGTTGTTGGTCATTCTTTCATTTTCACTCTTTGTGTTAAATCACGATTGTTGAGTTTGCGCGCTGGTTTCCTTGCCCAAGCGTGTGTGTATCATTTGGATGATCAATTGCTTTCATGTGGGTTGCGCAATCATTTAATCTGGGGACTTATAAAGTAAGAATATTGCTGTTATCAAGTGGATAGTGCAGAAGGCGTCTCTGGTCTGTAAAAGCAGCGCCTACTTCCGATGTTCTGACTATTGAAGAAATTGCGTTTTGTTGTGTGATAAGCTTGTTGTGATACGGCTCAGTTGATGCATAAAATGTAGGGGTTTGGTGCAATAAACTTCAGTTGCAAGTTGGCGCCCGTCCTGTTGTGTTCGTGCCTCTTTGTCTTTGTCGTTTTAGCGCCGTCCTAACTTCTTTCAAGATGTGTATATATGTTTATATTCACATGTGTGAAAACTACATGCGTTTTTGCTAAGCGCAAGAGGAGAATGTCTATATGAATGTCCATAACTCTCGACATTTGTTACGTTTGAGGCCTTTGCTTAAATAATTGTTATAATTTTAAAGCCTATATTAGCTGTGTACCTGTTACCTTTTGGGAATGTAGTGTTCCATGCTGGTCTGTTCGCCGCCTACGCCATGAAAGGGGCAGGAGCCCCGCCAAGCTACTATGCCTGCAGCCACCCCTCCCCCCCCCCCCTTTTTTGTGTTCCCGACCCCTAGTATTTTCTTTCTTCCTCCAGCTTGTAGGAGAAAGATGATACTGTGTAAAGATTTGATTTGATTTGAAAGTAGGCTTTTCTGAGGCCAAATTTCTCGCAAGGTATTTATATAATGGCTCTTCACCAAGAAAGCGAAGTCACTGTTGTAGGTCACCTTTGCCTGACCTGAACGGGCACAGAAAGGATAATGACTATGATCAGATTTTAACCGCAAACTTAATGGCAAAGGCTCTCTGGTGTAAGGTCGTTATGAGTAAAGTTTTTTTCTGAATTATTTGGGGCCAAAGACCTGATTCTCTGGCTGCATTTCACACCGGGGAGCCCGAGAACCAGGCCAAGAGAAAGTTTGCTCCCATTGGAAAGACGGTCGGTATCCGGTGTTACTAGGATCGAACCCCGCAACTTCCTTACAGTGCAGCCCGAGTCATCGAAACAATAACCTGCTCAGAAGTCTAAAAACATTTGTTTTCATCCGAATACAACTCTTGAGCAGCGCCGACACAGGTGCCAGCCACACTCCCGGATAATAACTCAAGCACGCGGTCTTTCACCCACCATCAGTGAAGTGCGCAGAACTAAGATCCGTGTGGTTTTTGTGGCAGTATGTAGAAACGAAGATTATATCGGTTCTTGCTCTAATTTGAATGCATATGACCAACACTCTCTTATCGCCATAAGTTGCCCATTGTGGTCAGAATAGTCCATGTGATTTTTCGGCGCTCTTTTCATTTCTTTTTACCGACGCTTGCTCTGAGGCAGTAGAATTTGTCGTTTCCAGTGATTAATAAAACAATTTTCTCTAAACTGTCTCATGAAGACATTTACTCAATAAAGGTGTGTTCTTTTATCAGGGCGATACTTCAAACTACAGAATCGCAGAGCTTCAGTTCAGTATATACGATTGGAAATAATTTTCATCTTGCTGCCAATAGCAATTAATTGTTAATGAAATAGAGAGATAATTATAAAAACAAAAATAAACGCGCCTGTGGCATTATATTGAGAAATCTGCTTCAAAGCGGACCGAGAATCGGCTCGAACTACGCGGGGGTCGAATTAAGAAGACAAGCTTTTCTCGCATGATAATGGCGGAGAATAGTAATAAAGATATGTTCTTGAATGGGTTCTTGAATATTTTCCTCAGCAGCTGGGGAGGATGGGGCTAGAAGCACAAAAATAAAAGACGCAATAATAACGCGAATGAGAGGAATTCGAAGTGCCGACTGATAACGACGCTCATGAACAACCGATCTTTTTTAAGCCATGTCAATCAAACTGGCGGCCAAAGTTAGTAAGAAGAGTGTTTGATAAAGGTAATCTAAACCGAAAACAAATTGCTTTGCTTCCGTAAAACCAAAACCGTAAAAACGGTGAGCCCCTCGGCGGGATCCCTTAGTAAAATTTCTTTAAACAGTCTACAGACTGTCTATAGACTTCTGCCTATAGGGTTTATAGACTTTGTGTAGACATATCCTACAGACTCGTCCACACGCCATCAAAGTCCCACAGAGAGTACACAAAATCTATATATTTATGGCCATGCACTTTTAGTCAATTTTTTCTAGACTATGACTATGAATAGACTATGAATAGACAAAAAGAACTATTATACGAATGCAATATAGAATATATATGAACAGTATATACAGGGTCTATATGAAGAATACACAGTCTATACACCATTTTTATAATTGATAACTTGTTCATTGTATACTAGTGCTCTTTTATTTCATGACGCAACCATTCAAGTACGTTGTACGCTTTGTTGTTCCCTCGGAAACTGGAAGCACAAGCACAGGAGTGCGAAAAAGCCCCGGTGCGTATCCCGTAACGCGGTACAGTGTTGCATCAACACCACTGCAACCAGAATGCACCCACTGTGAGACAATACGTCTTGCTATAAGAACTCTGCCATGAAATTTCTAAGAAATATGGTCAGGTATTTTCGTCGATTATTCCTTTCTTTCCTTGTCACCGTTGTTTGTCAACACATCTCGCACAATGTTGGCGCTGAGCAGGACGCCTACGTTGAGCCTTGCCCTCAAGCACCGAGCCTCTTCTCCGAGCGAGCCGATCGACCGCGGACGGGATCAATGGAGGGAAGCACAAAGGTGATGTGATAGAAGAAAAAAGAGGGGAGAGAAAAGGGAAGACAGTGGGAAAGCGCGGGAGCAGGAGGGCATCGACAACACTTTCTTCTTGTCCCGAGGAGCGGGAAGAGCGTCGGGACGTAGGGAGAGAGAGCGAAAGAGAGAGGAGGCGGCGACGATGAGCGGGCACCAGGAAAGATCCCGCGGAATGGGAGAGGGGAAAGAAAAGGCACAGGTAGCCTTGGGGGAAGGAAAGGAGCGACGAGACTGCCTGGCGTCGAAGCATCGAGTCACAGGTGGTCGATGGCGCCTGCGCCCTTGTACCCGGCGCCCACGCCACGTCTTCGACGACCGGCGGGAAAAGGAAGAAAGAAGGGAGAGGGTATGGAAAGGGGAGGAAAGCGCGTGCGCAGGGCCCACATGTCCTCCCAGGCGGGCTCTGCGTCTGGTGCGGGCTTTAAGCAGAACTCGTCCTCTCACGGTTCGTTGAATGAACAAGAAGGAACAAGGGCTGAGGGGAGACTCGGGGGAAGAGAACAACAAAGATAGGAAAAAAGGCTTTGCCTGCAAATAGTATCGACCCCCCTGAGTGCTGGGGAAACGGCTGGAGTACCCTTGGATGCAGGTTAAAGCGGGAATAAGGAAAGAGGGATTAACGAAAGCGGGAAGAACGAGCGAAGGTAGGAAAGACGGAGACGGGACGCGGGTGTGACCGGCGGGAAACGCGGGACATGCGGGAGTTTGATGATGCTGCGGATTTCCGGCGCGTGTGGCTGGCTCTCAGCGCATGCGATGGGAAGATTGAAACCTTGCCCGCTTGTGTTCCTCCCGCGCTGTGATAAGCGGCAAAACGTTTGAGATAAGGCAATGAGATAACGAACCCGTTTGGGGAAAATCGGGTTTGACTGTTCCGAGACTGCATATCGGCTTTGAAAGACGACGAAATTGACGGCTACGGATTAGTCTTCCTTATCTTGCCTCCTTTAACTCCATTTCCGTTAGATGCTGAGCAGTCAAAGAAAAATAAAAAAAATAATCCATCCCGCAGCGCCTAAGGCACAACCGCACTGTCATTACGCTGGAAATATGCGTCCATCGACTGGCGGTCGCCGCGGACGAGGTTTGATCTCCAGACCTTGGCCTCAACCTGTAAATGCCATGAGCCCCAGGCCTCCAAGTCTTGTCTATAGTAAAGGTTAACGTTGAGAATTCTAAATGTGGTCGTTTCATTAGTGTAGTGCAGCTGGTAAGTTAAAGTGATACTCTGTGGTTGCGCATTGGTAGCCAATGTGTATGCCATGATCAGACTGCTAGAGCAACACCATACGCCGTCGACAAAGTTTTCACAGTTTCAGTGGAAGCTACGGCTACAATTAGGCAGAGGCTTCCAGGCCTGCGTGGGATACGCATCATCATTGCTCCCGACGTCTCCTTCTATTCCTTTCTGGAGTTGTTGCATAGCGAATATTCAGATAATCTCAACGTTTTATTGATGACTTTGTGGAAAAGATTTGCGGAGGTCTGTCGCGGCCTGTCCCATGCCATTTTTCAGTGCTGTCTGGTCTACCCGCCTTACTGGAATTAAGGCCGCCACAACTCCCGAAATTTTTTTTCCTCGAGGCGGCCTAACTGAAACCTAGCTGTCTCCAGGCTCTACCTGTGGTTTTACTGATTAACTGAAAGCGTGCACTTCAACAACTAGAGTACGGTTTCCTTCGGAACGCTGCGCCATACTTATCTGCGTTTCGTGCGCAATTGCACAGGAGAGGATTTTGGTACGTTCACAAAAGATGCTGTCGCATACTGACTTCCTGGAAAAAGAGGTCGCTGGCAGTCTTGTCTTTCAAATACTCTCTGCTATACCTAAATTCAAGTGGCAAGAGGTTCCTGGTTTATGTGGTGTCCGCTCAAAGAACACTGTTTGAGCAAGAGGCTAAGGTGGGTAGCAGCCACGCTACTATGCCGCATTCCCGCGGGTTCTGTCCGGAGTTCAGCGTGGACGCCTAAGACAAAACTCGTACCAACCTCACTGAGTTAATCGCGTATAGAGTTGAGTGGTTTACACCATTGTCTAAGAGGACGCGGCCGCGACTTGGTTCTCTGCTAGACACTGTCTTTCTCTTGGGTCAACCGCGTGCTACAGAGAGAGGCTTCCGGCCTTCCTCCAAACTACCTTCATGACTCTACACTAAACTACAATTGGTGACAGAAGCAGTTAGTGAGTGACTTTTCTGGGCGCTTATCATTGTGGCGCCGAAGGACTCACTAAGTCACAAAAATGGGGCGTAGGTGACTTGACTTGATTGGTTTGCTGTTGCTTTCGTTAAGGAGCTGGCAGGGTGACCCTTTCATTGATGACGTTGGCGATTGCTCCGCCTATGGCTCATTGTTTATACTATAAAGAATTTACTGAACGATCCGGCATCTGGTGCGACAATTCTTCGAAAGCGGCTGCATTTATATTCGACGATGAGGTTAATACTTTTACCTGAATGATTGCTTTTGCTCTAAATCGAAGCTTAAAAATTGACCGGACAGTTACCTGCCGTATAACGAGTATTTCAGCGACAGCTGATAAGGTCATTATATTTTAAAATATGTTAAGGAAAAGAATGTGAGGTCAGCTCCATATCTGTATAGCGTTAGCTCCTTTTAGTTTTCCACACATAACCGTTTTCCAAATAACTTTCCTACCCGGTCCACCGGTCTAGACGAACGGCACCCCAGATGATCATCTATTCGGGCAACGCGTTCTGCAGCACCAGGATAGCGCGACATTCCTCCGTCCCCGACATGCTCACCCAACTTTTTCCACGCTAACCACCCACCCTTAGGTTCTGATGGCAACGCACCTACCGGTTATGCCGATTACGACTGACTACTACTACTGCGACTACTACTACTAAATATACTACTACTACAACTACCCTACAACTACTACAGCGAATACTACTGCTCAATACACTACTACTGCAACTACTACTACTAATGCTACTGCGACAATTACTGCAGCAACCACTACTACTTCTGAAGCTACTACTCAAACAACAACTACTACTGTAACTACTATTACTACAACTAATGCTACTGCAACAAGTACTACAGCAACCACCAATACTACTGAAACTACTTCTCAGACAACAACTACTATTACTACTACTGCAACTACTGCTACAACTAATGCTACTGCAACAACTGCTACAGCAACCACTACTACTACTGAAACTACTACTCAAACAACAATAACTACTACTACTACATTTGTTACTACAACTACTACTAAATCTACAAGGACTACAACTAATACTACTACTATTATAACAAATCCTAAATCAACTACTACAGCTCCTACAGCAACTACTACTACTACTACTGCTACTACTTCTACTACTACTACTACTACTAGTACTACATCTGTTACTACAATTGCTACTAAAGCTACAAGTACTACAACTACTAATACTACTACAACTAACAGAACAACTACTACAATAACTGCTACAGCAACTACTACTTCGGCAACTACTATTACAGCAATCATCTGACAGTATAACTTTTCGACTGACTCCCACTGCAACGTACCCACCGATTACGCCGATGACTACGACTTACTACTACGACTACCACTACCACTACTATCTAGTACATCATCCACATGCACTAGTATATCATTCACACGACCTTTATGAAACCTCAAGTCTCCTGGGCCAAAAAAAAAGAAAACTTGAGAAGGAAAGCCGAAACCAGACTGAGAGGCACACTAAACAAAAAATAAGAAACATCAGATCATCCCGTTTTTATTTAGTGCGGTGCGAGACAGGAAGGATAAAAATGTAATCGACTCACCCTGCCTTCCAGTTTCACTCAGCAAAACTCACCCTCCACGGGGAACTGCACTTCGCAGCGCTAGACAGAACAGTTAATCATATTATGCAACGTTGCTATCAGGGTTCGCAATTGCAGTCTCGCTAAACGCCTTGTTTCTTTGTTTTCCCTCTTTGCTGGTCATCTCAGTGCGTTCGCGATTTTTTTTTTCATCCCGTTCACTGTGTCAAGGCTCCTGTCACGGCTAGCAGAGCGTTGAAGGATTGTCTGGGAGCCAAGGGTCAGCCACTGCATTATTCTTTCATTCAATGCTACCACCTCTTCTATATTTCTCTTTCTTTTTTAACGTCGGAGCGCAAACATTTTGTACTTCACTGCCCATAACCTCCTTACCAAGAGGTTCAAATAAACCAGCCCCCCCTCCCCCCCCGGATATCTTGCCCAGTTGCTAGAATTGAACTGTTTATTATTTTGTTTACTTTTACGCATTGGCGAAACTGTTCGGCTTGACGACCTCGGTCATTTCTAGGTTTTCTATTTTAAAATAAAGTGGATAACTTAGAGGACGGAATGATTTATGACTCTTCTGAAAGAAGAGAGGAAATGATTGATGGGAAAATGATAGTGGCTGTCAGAGACGTCCGAACGCAAAAGGAGCCCGAAATATTTATTCTTTATTTTTTTGCCACGAATATTGTCCTACGATAGAAACTGCAGTGCAATCTGCACGTCCGAAGGAATGTGTTGGTATTGGTGGAAACTTGCTGTGAACAATGGTGAAGAAGCAGTAATCTGATGGAGCGTTTCCAAGCAATGGAAAGTGACGAGATCAGACACAGAAGAAAGTTGGCCCCCAGAGTGTTCTTTAAAAAAAAAATCTTCAAAGCGGAGGACGGAGCCGCTCATCTCGTGATGAAGGACCGGCCGCGCTAATCCATTACTTTCAAGAAGCACCGCGCTCTATAAGGATCTCGTCGCTCCTCGCTAGTGGCAAGCGAAATATCACTCTGCGTCACGCAATTCGTCTCCCGCCGGAGGCGTAAGACATGGAATAGCGAATCCGTCAGAAACCTGCTGTTCGAAACAAACAAACAAAGCGCACCCGTTCGCATTGTGTGCTGTTATCTTAGGATTCAAAAGGGATGCCGACACATTCATTAAAACTTGGAACTCGTTACAGCTATTTCGCTGCAAGCTGCTGCTCTTCCGTTATAGCTTTTACTCCTGCTTTGTACGAGCAATAATTTGGGTATACTGAGGACAGGAACAGATATTTTCGCATCCGCAGGCCTAGCAATAACTCGTGACGATATCTGCTCCGATACTTGCTGAGATAAGAGCGGCTTCGTTTTCTTGGTGTTTCATGGGTCCTCCCTGCAACGCGTAATTTTTCTTGCTTTTCTGATTGCTATCGCATGGTACTGGAGAGTTTTTAATTTGCATCAAGTTTTTGGATGTGCGTGGTCAAGTTTTTGCGACATGCTGTTTTCTGATCGATGGTTTTAGGCATGACATTGTTAAATTTTTTCCACAATAAGGGTGTCAGGGACACACGTTCGATTTACTCGCTTGTTATTATGGCACATCGTAGCCCCTAGCTGCATGTGTGCCATAAACCTCAAAGCATGCAGTACAACATACATTTTATTTTTTCACTTCCCGACTAAATCGTGTTTATACGCCGGCTATCACTGCGGTGGCTGCTTCCAATTACATTACAAATTGTTAATTCGTTTCTTAGTTCGTCCGTTCACTGATACATTAATTGATTGATTATATGATTGATTTATTGACTTATTGATTGATTGATTGATTGATTGATTGATTGATCGATTGATTGATTTGCGCAAACCTCCGAGATAATGTATCCAACGCAACTAGAGAACTTGGGCTGGCGTTGCCGAACCAGAGGTGTAGCAAGGGCCAAAATAGCGGCGTATTTTCTTGGCTGCATTTTGTCGCGCCGAAAGATTTCAACTTATTCAACCCTGTAGCCTTAGCAAAAATAGTACCAAACGATAAAAAATTAATAAAACCAGAGGGACGTTCTAAGGAGTCTACAACAATGTACACATATAAGTTTCATAATTTCCATGGTTGCGGAACGGTTCCAACACCATACTGCCCTCTGGAAAATCTTTGTACGAAAGTTTATAGCAGAAGCAACCGTGGGTAGCTTCTAGTCATTGTACTATAATCGTGAGCACGTCAACAAAGGCGCCAGCACTGCTATTTACGTTATGAAACTGTGCTTCCGTGATCTCGCATCGGCAATGATAGAACTTAAGACATATCATGGTATCCTTGTTATAATATTGCTGTAATGAAATACATACGTGGAAAGCCGAGGCGAAGTGAATAGATATAAAAGGTGAAAGCTGGAGACAAATTAACGCGCCAGCCGTGAAGTTGTCGTTAGTTAAATTATTTGTCATGACAAATAATTACCACGAGTGCAAGCTGAAAGCAAGAATACAGTAGTTTCTGCACTTCTGGCGCCTGTTCATCAATTACCACTTCAATTATTGGAACACTAGTTTTACGTCACTAGGCTTGTAAAACCGCATTACTATTTTTGCTTCCATTGATGTAAACAAGGTTCATCGTCCCACAAGCGTCGTACTTCGATGAAAGTGTACGAACTGTTGTTACCTGAGAATGTAATAAACGTTAAAAGAAGCTTTAGGAAAACGGAACGCGACCGCATAATATACTCATCATGTGCTTTAAGGGAAATGTCGTCGACCGTTGCCATGGCGACTCGTTATCAGCGTGGGCGCACTTTCTATGCCGTGCTCGCTACAGAAAAGATAAGAACCTAGATTGAAAAATGACACCTACCCCCGCTGCACTGTCATTTATTTGGAGTCTTTCCACTGCACGATAAAAAGTGTGTTAGACAGCAGACCTTTTTTATTTTTTGTAAAAGTTGTGGATTCCAAATTTTATATATATTACGCGCTTCGCAAATAACTAAAAAAGTTGTTTGTTGCCTACAGTAAACTCACCTTAAAGCAGCTTCGGAGGTAGCGATAAATTCGGAAGAGAGGGACTTCGATTTAAGAAGACATTACTCGAGGTGTCGATGACATTGCGTTGAACCTACCACACCAGGCGCAGCTGGTCATCTAGGCATTCGAAGCCAAGCAAACGCTCCATGTGGCAGGGCCCACTTCACCTTGCTGCGATGGTTAGTTCCAAGGCGGAAAGAATTGCATGCGCTGAAAGAACAAAAACAAACAAACAAAAAGCCAGTTTTCAGGCTGGTTAACATTTTGGCTTGAAAGAATTTTGTTTCGATCGTGTCCCCGTGTGCCGAGCCGTGGGACATTAAACCTGAGCCGCCATATTAGATGAAATCGTGCACCCAATTTAAGCGCTGAATGTTCTTTACAAAACTTTTGAGTTCAGGGCTTGTATTCTGGAAGTGCCCTCTAAGTGTACATGCCCACTTTGGCCCGCGCAGATTAGCAAGAGCCCCATAAGCGGAAGTGACGTCAGCGTGACGACAGCTGACTTGTCTTTCCTGTTACGTCGCCATGGCTGAAAGTGCGCGGTATTGCATTGGATCGATAATAGTGGTGCTAAGATATAATATAAAAAAACGCGTTCCACGTTTACTTACGCCGTACGAGGTGTTTCAGAGAAGTTCGCCACTGTTATTTAAAAATAGGTTTTTCAGGCGAAGAGAAGCTTTCTGCGGCCTAGTAATAATACCACTGTTCGCGGACGTCACTAAAAAGACGAATGATGTCAACTAGTAAAGTGCTTAACAAATTTTTAAGATTTAACTCTATTACCGACAGGTGCCTGACTGAAATTAGCGACTTGTAGCAGGTCGTTAGTAATAGCCATGCCAGTTTTTAAAATCTCCACAACGCGATTACCCTCGCCGCTGTATCCCAACAAATTTGGGTTTTTTCTTGCGCCATTCGAGAAGCGCGCGGCTGTGGTGAGCGCAAAGTGATGTCCATCAAATCGCGACACTCCGTGACGCAAGCGTCACGCGACATTCTTGTATCTTCTTGGTATCTCCCGTTTCGAGAAATTATATGAGTAAAATCAACTGTGGGGGCTTGTAACCTCAATCGCCGATCTTTCAAGAGCCAGTAATGAAGAAACTGTAGTTGAGGTTAACTTGAGAGTAATTTATTCCTAGCAAGATGACCTTAGTTGCGTTTGCGCTTTAGCACAGAGCGCAGGCAACCAGCTATAACGATGGCCTGAAATAGTGGTGTGTTGGCGGGGGGCAGTGGCAGTGGCAGTCTACTACTTTTCTAACGATAACGCCATCGCGCCGAAGCAAGCTTGTTTTTCTGCAATTTCTGGAGCGGAAGAAACATCAACGTGCCTGCTTTTGACACGAATCAGAATGGTCTGCAATTGAAATGAACTCTTAGCAAAAAAAAAATGTAGTATTGTACCACGACTGGAAATGGGTTTTCACGGCGCACGGTTCACAGATAACGACGAATACTCAATACCCGGCCTACCCTCTAAGGCAAGCAGGTAAGGGCGACGAGAGAAGCGAAAAATAAAAATGACTCGCAGTCAGCAACAGGCACCACCTCCCTACCTTGCAGGGCCAGATGAGGGGAGAACATGAACAAAAAAAAAGTCATACACAAGGCAGGCCGCTTAAGAAATCCTTCCCGACTGGTCCCTGGCAAAGCAAGACGAACTGCAAAAGTGAGACGCGATAAACTACAAATGAGAGAATGAATAAGAGAGAAAGAGAGAGAGGTGTAGCAAGAAAAGAAGGTAGAGTAGGAAAAAGAGACGCTGTTGAGCCACAGTTCAAAAAAAAAACGCTCGAAAGAAGAAAATCCAGATACTGAGACACCGAGAGAGATAAACAGGAGTGGAAGAAGTAAGGTCAGCACGGCCAAGGCCGTAAAAAGGTCGGAGGTGACTCGACGGTCCCCCTTCTGACTCCGAGTCCTCTTTTCTTTCCCCTTCATCCTTTCGTTCTCTGCTCGCATCGCTGACATCCTTCTCTCCCGTCAACTCCGTCTCCGCGCCACCCCGCTTCTCCTTTGCGCGCACGTACCAACGTTCCTGCCGTTCAGCAGATCCTGGAAGCCGTTTCCTCTACCCGCTACCTCTGCTTTCCGCCTTCACTACTGCCCCAGGCTGTTCTTGCAAGGCTTCGCCAAGAAGCTCTGCAGCTAAACAACAGAGCTAGCTTTACAGGCTGTCTTTTATATTTTAGTCGTCGTGCATGAAATCGATTCAGGCTGTTTTCGTAGCTGCGTAAGCGAAACGCACAGCACAAAGAAAAAGGAATTCAATTCATTCATACCCAGTGACTTTCCCTCTCCGCATATGCAGGTGGGCACGTGCGGGTTGGAGCGGTATGAAAAGGAACAATTTATTAGCTAGTAGCCAATGATTTCTCCCCCAAACCATGAGGACGAGGAACTCTTACGAGGAACACAGATAGATTTACGATGTAATTATTGCTCTTACAAGCGCTGTACAAAATAAGAACCAAATGCGATTACTTAGGAAAATGTAAGGGTCTGCAGGTATGTTTTTTATTGTGATCCTACCTGTACGTATGTATTAGCGCGTCTATACCCGCCGCTGAAATTTCATAGCCAACAACCCTCGGTCCGCAGCCATGTAGTGTCATCCTTGCAGCAACCGAAAAAGACATCAGCTCTGGAAGCGGTGAAGACATCTGTCTTTCCCACATTCTCTTTTTACAGATGCATGGACCGCTGGGGAACAAGACAGGCCGCACATACAGGGCCCAGAAGCAAAGGCGATAAACTGCCGAAGGCTTTACAGGCGTACCATCAACGGCTTATGAAACGCGAGCAGCACACATGAAACGCGAACAGAAAAAAAGAGCTTATCTGAGCTAACAGAGGTTAAATACCGGCTTCCGTAGATCATTTCAGGGGCACGATTATCATTACCATTTGAGGGGCACGGTAACCCTTAACTGTAACTTTTATTGAACCCCGCCTTTATTGCCCACCTAGCAGGTAAAAGTGCATATTTGTGTTTGAATTCCAGTCTTTCTTTCAGCATTTCATTTGAGACTGATTTTATGCTCGTGTTCGAGCGTGCGTTCCGGAAATGAGGGGGTACTGTATTTCGCTATAAGTACTTGGACTTCTTTCTCCCATATGTCTCATTTTCTTGGCGTTGGTCCTGGATCAGTACTGTCATTGATCTAGAAATGCGACGACGCTGCCCAGCAATAGATGACTGTCGGAAACGGCGCGGTGACGTTGATCCGCAGTGGCCCACCAGGTGGCGTCTTTGAGAACGAAGCGACTCAGAGCGAGGAAAGGGCTGAACGACGCAATCCCAGATTCGAAAGCCAGATCGAACGATCACGAACTCTCGAAGAGCTGGAAACTAAGAGAGTGCCGGAGCCGGAGGAGGATGTCGTTTTCACGCAGACGTCTTTGGACGTCTTTCGAAGTCGTTTTGATGTCAGAGGAACAAGGTAAAAAGTATATGGCGCAGAGTCCGTCTGTGATCGAGTGCTGTCGTAAGCGAAAGCTTTTTCTGAGATGACTGGAAAGAATAAGAAACCTTTCTGAACAGAGCAAGGATAACGCACATACTGTTTCAGACACCATGCCTTTCGCAGTGATGCATTGGCACATTACAAGCGCCGGTGAGTGAGTTTCAAAGAAAGCATTTGCAGAGAAACTGCTCAAGGTAAGGTCTCCAAATGTGAAAGAAAAAAAAAGAGCGTCGTATGCCTATTTGATTTATTTAATAAAGGGTGACCATTTGTCTTGTTTGAAAGTCGGAATTTTATGCTCACCACATGAACCGCTCCTGGCACAAACAAGTGAACAAAATAAATGCTTGGATGCTTGAACCTTATGTGTCGTCATGGCGTTAAATGAGCCGGCAAATGAGAAAGGGGTGTACCCGGTTCATTACTGAAGATAAATACCGAACCTTACCAGCAGCTACCACGGTAAAGTATTAATGTATATATAGTTTGTCTTTCACAAAATCAGCTCTGAGACTGCCAGCAAAAAGAATAGTGCTTCTGTTCAGACAAAGGGGATAAATGGCTGCAACCATTCAACAGAACCCACGCAGTGTTCGTGGTGAACGGCGATAAATTCTAGCGAATTAGAAGCGCAACAATTCACTGCGAAGGGGTTCCATCGCACGTGCGATCGGTCACTCATTCTCAGAAAATCCGATATTATACCTGCGATAGAGGACAGGCCTCAATTTTTCGTTAGCGCATCGATCAGCTTCGTAGCGGTGATCGATATCGACTAGAGCGCAGACCGTCCGAGTTACCCCAACGAAATAGCAGGGTTCTTTAATTTGGCTCTTTTACAGTGAGAGATCGCCTTTTCATTATTTTCCACGTATAGGCTCATGATTCTTCTTCTTCACATTTCTGGCTTCAGTACGTGGAGAACTGTAAAATTTCTGGGGATGCTTTCGATGGCAGTTACCAGGAACCACGACTTAAAAGGATTCTTCACCCTTTTCGTTCCTTTAGACTTCAGCCATTGATCTCTGCTTCTTTTCGTTCTTTGCACGGGGCTTTCGATTGCGATGAAAGCTATTTACTAAGACACTTCAGTGGAGACTGCGTTGGACTGTAGCCCACCAAATATAATCAACGTCCTACTGATGCGTTTCCGCAGAGGTATGCTGCCTTCATACGCAGAGAAACATGCGGTATTTTTCTGTTTTTGCCCGCAGTGTATCTCACACAGTGGAGGTCTAAATGGTTGGCAGTCCCGTTGAGCTGTTCGCAATGAAGCGCTGGTTTCAAGTGATGGTTGATTGTATTTCAGGTTTTTCGTTGTTGTTTTCACAAAATAAGTCTCTGAATGAGACTTATTTTTGGTTGGTGGCACCGCTGTGATAATAAGTTCTCATTCAAAACTGTGCAGTGTGCTTACTTTGTGGCCAATAAAAAAATTATCAAAGTGGGCCTGGCCCCCGGTAAAACTGGACGGCAGCACGGATTCTGCTGTGAAGAGCACGGCAGTTGAACTTCGTTGTAGGGTGCTTCCTGGCGAATGCGCTACATGCCTTCGCGACGTTATCAAATGCCCTGGCCGGACACTCCCGCCTTCTCGATTGTGTTACACCATTACTTCTTTTCGCAGCATGCTCAACAGGTGGTGCGTCTAGCAAAGAGCGGTAAGGGAGAGAAGAGAAAGAGACAAGGGCGAGAAAGCTTGCACTAAGGCTCATCGCTGAGAAATAAGGGGAGCAGGACAGGAAGCACGAAACTCGTCACATGAACGTGTCATGAGCACATTGTGTGGAATGCATTGCGCCGGGCTACAGTCGCTGCTTCCTTTTATCTTACTCTGAGATCGTAACACATGGATGAAGATGTGCCAAGAATTCTGAGCTTTTGAACTTCGCTCATGCACTTGCAATCATGCAATTATAGGATCCCCAAAACTGGAATCCTTCACTGAGGACTGCGTAAAATTTATCGTTGTGGCTGCTTCGTCTTATAGAACGGCCATATGAGTAGATTTATTTTTTTTCTTTTAACAGGAATATGATTTCCGACACTTTTACAGGGCAAATTGTTTATATATGTGCGTTAGCGTCGTAATGTGCTGCAACCACAAATTACCGCGCTTGTCTGTGGCTCTAGAACAGTGACGTCGGCCTCATCATTTAGAGACCGCGATCTAGACTGACAAGGCACTCTGGATAGACCTTGAGTCGCACGAGGTCACAAGGTCAAAGTCACAGAGCTTCTGATATAGCGCCACCACGAAAGATAATTGGCGGCGCGGAACTTCACCCAGCACGGGAATTCCGCGAAGATGTTTTGTATTTGGCTTGGCTAGTGTTGTCGTTAAAACGTGTTTACAAATGAACAATACATCTTTATCTTTTTTGGACAAAACTCAACGCAATGCTTTCGTCATTGCCACTAGCACGCATTCAGTTACATTAAATTTGGAAAATAAGTAAACCACACTACTATGGTGGGTAATAAAACAAACAAAATTAAGTAAACAACACTAAGTGGTGGCAGAAACTTAGGTGGGCGGATCATATTACGAAGTTTGCGAGGACACGATGCCTGAAGCTGCCAAAGGACAGGGTTAGTTGGAGAGACATGGCAGATGCCTTTGCCCTGCAGTGGGTGTAGTCAGACTGATGATGATGACGACTACGGTGGCTAGATATAGCAGCCCACCGCTTCAAGGCGCTGTCTTCATTCTGCGTCAGAATCTACGTTTCGCACTCAATACTGACCATGTCACCTACAAAACGTCATCCTCCCGCAGTTTATGCGGTCGATGAAACGCTCTTGAAGAAACTCGCCTTGACGGTGGCGCCTCTTTTCCCTCTAGGAAATTCTGAGAAACTCTACGATGCGAGTGTTCACACGAGCACGTGCGAAACACGCCAGCCTCTTTCGCCGTTCCTGACAATGCGGCTGGATCACAACAATACCGCAAGCGAGCCAAGTTCAAGATGTGAAAAATGACACTGCTCGCTCCTCATATCGACCAATCCCCACGCCTTGCCTCTTCAGTCTCTGTTCCTCTGCTTCAGACGCCCACACACGACCTGCTTGGGGAGAGCAGCCATAGTACGAAGCTTTCCTCGGCGCCTCTTTTTTCTTGCTCCTTGTTTGGCGTCCTTGCGTTGAGTTTCGCACCTCCATAGAGACCGCAGATGTGATCTGTACACCATGCGTTGTTTGTTGCCTCTGTTTTCGTTACTTCCAAAATCACGACAGCCGCTGTTGGACGTGAGGCGAGGCAAACAGCACCTCGGCACAGAACGCAAGGAAGACGCGTCCGAGGATTCGGGTATTATGGTATTAGTTGGGGATGTTGGGGGATGGTGGAGAGTGAAAAAAGAAAGGTAGGGCTTAGGTTGAGGACGACAAACGCCCTCTCTCAGAAGACTCTCACGTCCATTTCGCTTCCCTTTTTCTTTTTTAGAAGGGTGTGTTTTGATCATTCGGATCTTTTCTGTTACTTCCGCCTTTCCCTCTTTCCCCTCTTTCACTTCCTCCCGGAAGTGTCGCCGAGTATCGACGTAGGTTCTTCGTCCCACCCCGTCGGCGGCGGGACACTCGAACGAATCGCTACGGTTACTACTGCTACGGAGAGAAACATCTTCCATTCACCGCCATTGTAGCGTTATGCCTCCCCAGGGGATTCCTTTAGCTAGCTTCACTCTCTACGGATGAGTCTCGTAGGGAGGAAACCTAATTGGGTGTTTTTCCTCGGCTAAGCCGAGGCACGTTCCGAGCTAATCTTCTTGTCGAAGTATTTGCACTCTCGTTATTGTGTCTACCCCTGCAAAGTCATTCTATGAATCGAGTTACTTTATTACGAGGTTTGTAGATTGTTGGCAGTTTATGCTTCGCACTCAATTTGCTCAATCTGCTTAGACTCGTATAGATTCTTTTTCTGCAGCCCAGCAGACTTGCTACCAATCTGATATCTTTTTTTCCTGTGTTCGTGTCCCGCTCGTTGCAATTTAGTAGTTCCGGGTTCTTGAAGTGTTTCCACCGAAGCTGTCGTCCTTATCTGCTACCAGTATTCCAACCTTTATTCTCCCGCCCCCTTTCTTCTCCCACTACTTCCTTCCCTGCTTTGTTTCCTGTCTTACCTTTCCGTACGCTCACTGCATCCATAACTTTCTTTTTCCTATTCTTTACATTCTCTTCCAATTTAAGCAGCCTTGCGCGTCGTCCATTTCCCTTACTCTTCTATTCATCTGTTCGCCTTTTCCCGGGGCGGGAAGACACCGGCAGGAGCTTCAAAAGGAGATCGGCACGCCCTTCATCCCGGTGGCGCACTGTGCAGTTCCCTACAGCGAACCGCGGTGCGAGCTTTAGAGATTCCTCGTTATAGTTGCTCGCTGCAGACGGCTCCGTCCGCAATCCATTACGGCCATGCCTCCTCGTACGCTTCCTCAAAGCCTGAGTCGTGCCGGAATGCGAGAGCTGTCATCTATCAAACCCACGCCCCGTCTCCAACGACGAGCCGTCGGAGCTAGCGCCGGGTGGCGCTGGTGTGCGCGAGGCGATGGTTGATTGCGACGAAATGCCATCATGATGCGGCGACGCTGTCTCGAGAGCTTTGCCGAACCGACGGGAAAGAGAGTAATTTCCTTTTTTTTTTCAGAATTTCGTGGGGTGCGCTCAAAGCCTCGTGTTTTTGTGCATTTTTATTGCGTTAATAGACTCGCCGACTGTAGCGTAGTTGCTGTGGCGTTCCTTTGCGGATTCAAGCCAAGCAACAGCGGTCACATTTCGCTAAAGCTGAAATGCAGAAACTCTTTTGTGATGAAGTTTCTGTGAATTTTAAAGAATTCCACGAGGTAGAAATTCATCCTATTGTCTTCCATCACGGCGTGCCTCATTGATGCTCCTTTGAGGCTTACAGTTAAAACTCTTTATTACTACATCGTGATTTTATTATTATTAACAGCGATTCCAACAGAAAAGAAGTGTTGCAGGAGGCAGCAGAAAGTTAGGTGGGCGGATAAGATTAAGAAGTTTACGGGGATAAAGTGACCCTGGCTGGCTCAGAACAGAGTTATGGGAGACGCCTCTGCCCAGCAGCGGGAGTAGTAAGGCTGATGATGGTGAAGGTGATGATACCGATAACCTTAGAAAATAATCCGAAATTTTGGATCACGTCACCCACATCACGTATGTTTTCCGAATGTGGCATGCGAATTTCATTTTTCATGTTACCGTAGGGCTTATACAGAACACGAAAAATCTGAATGCATTACCCTCAGCACGAATACTGAAAGGTCCTAATACATCAAGACATCCCTTGGCGTCGTGCACATCATACAGAAATAATAATTTTTCGGAAACCACTCACATTCCGAATTTGACGTTTTGTTTTCTTTCTTTTGCTGCGTCCTTCCCCTCTCCTCATTTAGAGGGTAGCAAACAGGGCTTTCTTCTGGTTAAACCACTGCGCATTTCCTTCTTTTCTCGCTCTCCATACGGAAACCATATTTAAGCCACGTGGGCACCGCAGGGAAAATATGCGGAAAGCATGCGGCTTACCGCACTATTTTATACTGAAACTCCGCATTCTCATATATCCGCATGTCAAGTTTCTACGGTATATTTATATTGAGACGCAGTGGAGGGGGGGGGGGGGGGTCTTCTTCTTTCGGGTAAAAAGTGTCAATGTCTCCGTTGTGGCAGACCATATGGACACAACTGGCAACATTTTAAGGCACCTTTTAAGGTTCGAAACAGAATGGGAGCTTCGAAGAGCGCAGCAGGATATATACCAAAACTCCTGAGTTAACTTCCTGTTCTTTTAGAATGATACAATGGTGGACCTCGAACAGGATGTCCACATGAGATGGAGATTGAGGGCTCCGAATAATGTTCTGATCTACAATAAATAACATGATATAGGATAAATTTTTGGTTGAGGAGAAGTGGTGGTGGCGGAGGGGGGGGGGGGGGGGCGGCATCAGCCTCAGGTTCCTGCTAAGTAGGTGTGCTCTTGCAGGCTAGAAATTTTCTTTGAAAAAACGCCCCTGGCCCCAATCTCTTCGACAAAGAACGCTTAAGAGAATTGATTAGAAGTCTATCCTTCTGGTAGTACTAATTTCAGAGGCAGCTGATATACGTCACGACAAGCGTCATTGTGTTCCGAAAAATCTGCGATTGACCTTCTGGCCAATCAGAGTAGCACTTTGTCATGATGTCATGCATGACGTCACTCTATTCTGGCAAATAAGTGAGGTGCGTTATCATGACGTCATTCGTTACGTCCCTCCAATGAGACCGAACAAAGTGTTGCGTTGCGCCCAGTGTGTTACACCGGTAACGACGCCGCATAAACGGGAAACGTGCTCTTTACAGCTGCGGCGGGTGAATGAATCGTGCAAATATGCCTGCAGCCACTCACTCCCCCCTCTACATCTGCACCCACCAAGGATTCATCAGTAAGAAATAAATACGAATACAAATTATGCAGGCAGTATCGTTTAAGTGTTTAACGAGAGAGTACAGTTCTTACGGAAATGGCAGAATTAAGACCCAATTATCCCACCTACAGCACCAGAACTCCAGAACGATGGAAAGTTCCAAAATGTCGCACTGCGAATGGACAACAAACACTCCCGGTATAATCTTCGCGATTATTGAATGCTGTAGAAAGAGAAGGTGCTGATATATTCCATATGTATCTTCCAAATATGTACAAATATTTTGCTACTCATACTCTTTTTTGTGAATGAATGCAAAGGTCTATCCTTATGTTCAATTACATTACATTGTTTCATTTTCTAAAAAAAAATTTTTTTCCAGGCGTCCAAATCCAGTGCTCTATTGAAACTCTTATTTAGGCTTATTTTATTGTCTGATGCGATGCAGTGCTGTTTTTCTTTTCTCTTTGCAACAAAAAAAAATGTGACTATCTACTGCCCCACTCTGCTGCTGTATACACTGTAAGGTGGCGGAAGATTTTTCAAGCCGCAAATGTACGGCTTTTCTCTCCACCTCCTTCCACTTGTTTGTGGAGAATAAAACTTGTATGTATGTAGATATCTGATCTGACCGTAATGTGATCCCCGGGGACTTGCAAGTGCGTGCTATTTTGAAGGGGGCGGGATTCAGCATCTCTTTAGCTGCTGTTAACGATGAAGAGTCTGGGAGCCTTTTCGTTATTTCTTCGTGAAGACTAATCTCAAGTCCGCAACATAGCTCAGAGGAAAGGAAATTCAACCGCATATCATACTTACCACATCTGGCTTCCTTAGCGGCGTCACGAAAATGTGGAGCTGGAAGTTATTAGCGTCAGGCTGAGATAGCCTGCAGCAATGTCCTCGGAATACTTTGCAGCGTCTTAATTAGGAGCCCGATCGTTCAGTTTCTTTTTTTTTTCAGAACGCCAGAACCAAAAACACGAAGCTCACGTACACCAAAAACAACACCCAGCTTTTTTTTCTTCTCAAGCAAGAAATCACTGGCCCCGCTAGGAAAACAAGCCCCGCATTGATCTTCTCAGCCGCCGCCTAAGTAAGCATCCATTTCCTGCAAGCGCAGAAAGGGAAGAAATTACCACGAACGAGAAGGACAGCGAGAATGGCCGGTTTCGGTTCTCAACTCATTACGAAGACGCTGTCGAGTTCATCCTCCTCAGTGGCATACTGAATGAATGAGAAGCCATCGCTTGCATCCACCACTCGCCCGCTTGTTTTCTTCTCTCTCACACACACAAAAAAACAAACATATCCAATCTCCGTCCTCCTCCATTCTCTGTCGCAGTTTTCCGAATCCGCGGCCTTCCTCCAAATGACAACATTTCCGCGCTTTTCTGGAGCAGCAGGAAATGTCTTTTGGTACAGTTTGCCGTATAAACGCTATCTTTACGGTTCTATGCTGCTGGGTCTGTTTTTAGAGTTTATACGTTTTTATGCTACTAAGTTCACGAATTTTTCTTCTTAACGGATTCAATCAGAAAATGTGATTTATTTTATATAGTTGATCTCTGCTTGTATCATATCAGGAAGAAGCTTTTAGGAAACATGCCACAAAATGGGAGTAATAAATAACATCTTGTTTGAGATTGCTTTTTTTGAATGTGCGTGTGCTTTTGGTATTATTTTGTCATACGCGTTGAGGGAGGCAGAGCTGATGAGTTGATTTGAAGTAACTTTCTTCGAACGAATGTAGTGTGTTCGAATGCCGCTCATTTTGGTACGCCTCGAGAAGTTCGAAGTATTAAAGAAAAAGCCTTAGCTTCATTAACTCGGCACGCCTTGTAGGAGAGCTAGTTCTCATCAAAAGATATGGATCTTAAACGTATTTCAGGCGCATGCCACTGACGGGTTTTAATGTTGCTTCACTGGTAAGATCGATCGTGACTGTGTCGCCATCGAGATGTGTGGTATTTAGGAATTGCATCTATTCTACTTTTTTCTCATGCTTTTTTTTTCAATTGATTTTTGATGATGTTGCTACTAGTAGACGCCACATCTTACGTAGGTCCTGATATTTAAAAAGCAGTACCACCAGCTACCCTCGATATCCAAGCCATGGCTCACTAAAACTGTAAGCCGGTAGGACCAATCTTTAAGAATAATTTTTAAGGAATGCAAGCTGAGCTATGATTTTAATATTGTCTTCTCAGTCTTTGAGTGGCAGGCTTTGTAAAAAGAAAACCCTTCGGTTTCTGGCGAGATATCTAAACTCAAATCTTGTTTCATATCTTTTTTTCCATTTATTTCGATGAAGAAATAAATTTCGTTCTTTTCTCAGCGCTGTCATTACCAAATGATTGCGAACAAGTCCAAAGTCACGAAACTCCACAGTCTCACACACCGCTGCGGGCAGTTATCGAAAGATCGAGCGTAGAGCTTACAACTAAAAAAAATCAGAATTTTCTGGTTTGAATTGAAAAAATTGAAATAAAATAAAAACGCGAACCTCATTCTCATTTTGGCCGCCTCGCCAGGATAGCAAGAGGTCCGGAAACAGACAGCGGAGGGGGCTAGCTGTTGGGCTAATGACGCAGAACGCCAGCGCTGACAGAAAACCGTCGAAAGCAGAACGCAAGAGAGCCTGTCATAACGGATGTGGGCGACAGGGGGTGGGGTGAGGGGGGGGGGGGAGGCAGGGAAAGGAGTGGTGAGTGGGTGCAAATGTCAGCGCGCGCCATTATTTCGTCGTTGTCGGCGACGCTGGTAGCGACGGCGCGACTGTGTCGACATGTTTCCGCTTCCTCGTTGTCGTAGTCGCGTGTCGAGGCCCGCGATGCGCACTGCGCATGCGTGAGTCAGGCAGCGACGCGGCTTGACATTTGGGCGAAGCAATTCGCTCGCAACTCTCGCTGCGTTTCTACACGTAACAGACGCGGTTCTTTGTTCCCTTAAACTGTTGCAGCGGGTCGGCAGAAACACGTTTAGAAATTACAGTCACCACGCGCAGGACAAAGGCGAATGAATTAACGGCGGCAGGTCTGTGTAGTGGCTCGCGCTCAACGCGCACGTGTGTTTCAATGCGTCACGTGTTCGCTGCAGATGCGCAGAAGGAGGAGGGGAAACTCCTGATTTTCATTTAAACAGTGATAAAACCTCGAGTACAAACAAATATTGCAGCCATTGCAGATAATAAAAGCTTCCACGACACTGCAGCTAACATTGTTCATTCTGAAGGAAGTTGATCTTGTGTTATATCTATTTCCACTGTATTGTATACATTGTTTTTTATCCTATTTAGAATTTTGGATGTTGCTAACGTTGTTTGTTTTATTCTGGAGAAAGTATATTGTGTACTGTCTATTTTCACTGTACTACATTAATTGTTCTTTACCCTAATAAACCCATTCCCCTCTGCAATGCTTTTGGCCCTGAGGGTACAATAAATAAATAAATAAATAAATAACAAGGAAGATTTTTGTTTTTAATGCAGTAGTTTAGTTCTTTAACACTGACTATGATGTTAATCAGATTCCGTACAGAAGTAAACAAATTAAATATTGGCGTTGAGTGTGAATTCATATTCTCGTCACTTGCGCCTCCTTCAACCAGGTCCCTTTCGCGTCACCCTTTGTCCGCGCTTTAGCTAAGTCCCACTGGTATGGACAAGCTGAATATAGCTAGTTCGTCTAAACCTCCTTCACTGCATGACGCCACAAACATGCACTAGCGGTGACGTCAGTGATGCGTTTACAAGCATTCTAGCTGCATGCCAGCAAGCGTACTCTATAGCATGCCAACCAGCATTCCCCCCAGTGCCCTCATCAGAATGCTCGACAAGAATAAGTACACAAACCGGAGTTTCTTCATTCGCCTCCTATTGTGTTTTCTAAATTGAATTTTCGTTCCATTTTTTTTTAACCAGAACTAGGAGGGGTGCTGTGAAGCTGTTGTTTTCTCCAAGCCCACTGCGAATCATATGGTGCCGAGGGAGTTCTGCAGAAGCCCGCGTTACTCGTGCTGAAAGCTGGTTCAGCTGCATAAGAGTGCGTCGATTTCCAGCAACTCTCTGCGGCGTATTTGCAGTGGATAACGCACGCAACGATTTCTTTTTCACGCTGTAATTAGCATCGGGCGCTCTCTAATTACTTTGTTGTATTGCAAATCGCCATCAGGCACTTGTGTACGCATGGAAACGGGCGCTCCATCTCGGTACTGATCCCGCCGCCATGCCGTTGGTAGTTAGATCTGATTTCCTGCACTTATTTGCACATCAAGCACCATCCCTCTCCCTACACTCCTTGGAAGCGGACGGGTAACTAGTAGCACCGTACACTTGGATTGGTACACAATTGAAAAACAAGGTTAAGGAAGCAGACTTTCCATGAGAATTCTAAATGACGCTGATGGAAGTACCATGCGTGTCCGTAAACATACAAGAAACATCAGAGCACGTATGTGCGAAACAAAGCCTCTTAAGTGGTTCTAAATATGGTTTGAATATTCGCTTCAGCGGATTCAATACTACTGATATAGAGCTTGTTGTATATATATATATATATATATATATATATATATATATATATATATATATATATATATATATATATATATATATATATATATATATATATATATATATATATATATAGAGTGTTCACCAGCGCCACTCTCAAGGCTCGCTCACACGCAGTAAACATAAATACCCACGAGAGCAGCAGATTGGACAGCCGTCGCCGTAGCTCAGTTGGTAAGAGCACCGGACGCGATATTCGGAGGTCGTGGGTTCGGATCCCACCGGCGGCATGGTTGTTTTTTCTGCTGCTTTATAAGTAATTTTCTTTAAGCAATTTATTAATCTAAGTATTATTCTCCCCCTGATAAGCATAACACATTAAAAAAAATAATAATAAAATTAACGTTTCCCTATGCACCTTGGTTTCGGTGACTGTTGGCTCCCTTCATAAATAAATATATATATATATATATATATATATATATATATATATATATATTCATACATATATATTAAAAATATGTATACAATGTATATTTATAAAATATATAGATAGATATTTATATATTTCCCTCCTGGGAATGAGTAATAAAGTTTAAGCATGAAAGCTGGGGGAGAGTGGAAGGAAGGAAGGAAGGCTTTCCGTTTGCTGCATCACTTTTTTTTGGGGGGGGGGGGGGGTTTCCTCATCGGATTCAGCGACTACCTTAAAGGGCATTAATGACATTTTAATTGCCAAATTTCTTAGTTCTAGCTCTCAGAAACGAAGCGTCTTCCTTCAGTTTCCTCGCTACTGGGGAGCTTGCACGCAGAAATGTAGTTTTATAGATGCTTAATGTTGTTCTGTGGACACAGTCTGAGTCGACATATGGCATGGAGCCTAATGTAGTCTTTCTTTATTCACGCTAAGTGTAGATGGGCCTTGCGAACAATGCACAAAAGTCATTCCGGGCCACGCTAGCTGGAACAATACGCTGAAAGGCTTACGCTGAGAGTAAGACTACTTATTCTGCAACATAAAAGCATGCAGAAACGCAACTTTTCTTAGATTTTCACAAATATGGTACGGCCGATACTACGAAGCCATTTCAGTTCTGGGTTAAATTTTTTTTATTGTGCAATTTTCGCGCCCCGCACCGAATATCAGAGTTGGTAAAAAAATAAAGTTTGCGAGCGACCAAACTTTTCACGTAGCAAGCACAAAGTGCAAAGAGCGCGATAACGATACGAAGAAAGAATGCGCAAAAACAAACAACGCTTCGCAGCAATAGGTCGACGAAACTGGTTGGAGGGCTAATTTCGGCTGCATTTTCTGCTCTTTACTTATAAAAATGGTCTATAGACTGTCTATAGACTTTGCATACACTCTATTGCCTTCCTATAGATATTTAATTTTATCTATTGATAGCAATGTGCAACTTATAATAAAAAGTCTACTAACAGTGCATGGCCATCAATCTACAGATTCTCTATAGACTTTCTGTAGAATTTCTATTGACTATAAACTAGCGTATAAGACTTGCCGATAGAAACACTATGGACATTATATACAAAAGTTTATGGACAATAAGAAATTTCTGTAAGGGTTATTAATACGTTAGTGTTAGAAGCCCCATTTTGAGCACCCGCCAGAATGGTCGTATCTGAGGTTGTGTATGTATACGGGAGAGTCACCTGCCAAAGTTGGCTGGTGGCAAAGTGGAGAGAGTGCAATCCGCTCTCCACTTGCAGGGCAGGAGGAAGGAGAATGCGGAAGGTACCTGTCACGGGAAGAACCTGCCGCCCCCTCCCGCAAAAAAAAGTATTAAAAATTTTTAATATGGGTAATGAGTCATAATGAGTAAGAATGAGTTGCTGAATTCCAACAAACAATTAAATTCCGCCCAGCAACTTCGCAGCTACACAAATCACTTCGCTGTACACAAATAGTTATAATGATGCATTGTAAACGCGTAATTCAATTAGGCGGCCCTTAAGTTTTTTGTTTTTTTTGCTCTGAAGTGCATTGCGCCCCGCCGCGGTGGCTCAGTGGTTAGGGCGCTCGACTAGTGATCCGGAGTTCCCGGGTTCGAACCCGACCGCGGCGGCTGCGTTTTTATGGAGGAAAAACGCCAAGGCGCCTGTGTGCTGTGCGATGTCAGTGCACGTTAAAGATCCCCAGGTGGTCGAAATTATTCCGGAGCCCTCCACTACGGCACCTATTCTTCCTTTCTTCTTTCACTCCCTCCTTTATCCTTTCCCTTAGGGTGCGGTTCAGGTGTCCAAAGATATATGAGCCAGATACTGCGCCATTTCCTTTCCCCAAAAAACCAATTATTATTAAGTGCATTGCCATGTAAGAGTAGAATTCAGGTGCAGGAGAGATTCAGGCTAGCTGGCACAATCAAGTTGCCTTATCGGGTTTCTTAATCATAGACGACTTGTCCAGATAACCGTACAGTGAAGGTCTCTTTGCAGTGCTCAACGAAACAGCATGGAGCTGGGCTTAATTTAGGGTCGAGCACTCCTGTGGCAGATCTGCCCTTCTACCCATTCTCGCTTTCCGCGTGGGTGATGGCCGTCCCGACCTTGACTCTGGGACGGGGATGAGTTCCGTGAACGGTAGGCCGCCTTACGTGACGCGCATGAGTCCACGAACGCCGAGAAACTGGGAGCTCTGGCAATTCTCGGCCGTCTGCGGAACCGGCAGCTTGGCCCGCCGCGCACGTGAAAATTTAAAAGCCCCATGTTGTCTTCTCGGAGACGATGTTAAATATAGAATACCAGCACTGTTCTGTTTTGTTTTACCCTGTCTGCAGGATTTATTTACAGCATCTTCTTCCGAGAGTTTAGCCGCCACGACCTTGCTCAATGTTGAGGCCAAAGGGGGAAGCAAAAAGGCAAGAAGTAAAAAAAATAATGCTGTTAAGATGAGAGGGTCGTCGAGAAGCCTAATGAAGGCCTAGGCGTTTTTTTGCGTGTTTCGTGTTTCTTTGTTGGATAAATAGGCGAAGGTCTTTGTCGTTACAGCTACTGCCAGAAGCCTTTTGTTATATAACGGTTGCTATATAAAGGACGTTCTCAAAGGTTAGAGGTTAAGAACGTAATTCTCTATTTATATTGTATTTCTTTTTCCAGTTAAGTTGCTATTGCAGCATTTGTCTCAATATGTTGCTTTGTCGTTGTTTTTTCGCTAAAGGGACAGCTCTCTTGAATCACGTGAGAGGACGCGACACTATCTTGAGGGATTCAACCAAACGTTGGCGCTGTTGGTAATTACTAAGGTCATCAGCTAGTCCCTCTGGGTCTACCAAGACTACCAGACGTCTGAGCCCGATAAAGCGTATCTCGTACGGGTTCTTTTGCAGTTTTATGTTGTTTTTTCTTGGTTTTACGAGAGGGCAGTCACAGAGGATCAACGGTACTGTTCATGCAGCCCTAAGCCTTTTTTTCTGGTTTCGTACATGTCCGTGTACTGAGTCACAAGCGAAAACATTCTAGTTCACCGATTTAACTCCAAAAATCTGATGCAGGTGAACCAGAACCGCAGACTGGCAATTTCCCACAGTATTTAACATCACCTCTAACCGTAACCTCTGGTTGACACCCTCGACAGTTCTAAATTCTGTCATGTGATCTAGGTGAGCCAAATGTTTCCTGCACTCAAGAGCAAAAAAATTAATTTTGAAGCTTTTGTATCCGGCCGGGCGCTCGTTTACTGCAAGAATTGTATAGGACCATTTCTGTGAGGTACATGGCGCCTGCATCGCCACTGTTGTCCATGAGCAAAACGTCCAGTGTCAATGCGCTGATAACTGGTCCTATTACTTAGGTAGAGTCAGACCTTTAAGGGATGTGTGGGCTGAATGCTGAGGGGTAGCCTGATCGTGCAACCTACGGTCTTGCAAAGAAATGTTTCCTTACATAAAACGAGAAATGAAAGAGCTGAGAGTGCGTAATTTGGAGATTGTGACGTGCGTTATCGTGTAATCATGATGGGTTCGAGAATTTGCACACTCGTTAGGCTACTTGCTGTAGTAAGATTTCAAGTTGGGCTAGTCAGGCTACGTTCATTTTAAAAGAAATATACATCGTGAACAGAGACGACAGACGAAGAATACGTGCACAACACAACCGTTGTCTCGCAACTAAAATTATATTCACAACGAAAAAACGTATATAAACTCACCTAGAAAACTGAGCATGTCCAGCAATCACATGAGGCGATAAACACAGGAAACAAAAAATCAAACGCAAAAAATTGCGCGGGACGTTTTTTTTTTTTTTTGCCTTCTTTGGATTCTTGGACAACACCTGATGTGCCTTGAGTCATAGCAAAGAACGTCCGGGACAATTTTTTTGCGTTTCGACATTTCGTTCCTTCTGTTGATTGCCTGAAGTGATTGCTGGACATGCGCAGTTTTCGGGGTGCTTTTATATATGTTTTTTTTTCTGAATAAAATTTTAGTTGCGAGACAACGCTTTTGTTGTGCGCCTCTTCGTCGTCCGTCGTCTCTCTTCGCACTGTTGATTTCTTTTAAAATGTACCATTCATAACTACCATTTATAACTACCATTTATAGGTCCCATTTGTAGTTGCTCGCGTCACAGAGGTGCCGGAAAGTCGGCAAGTCTGCTTCGTCACACTGACCTCCTATTCCTACTCTCGCAGGTCCGGAGCTCACCGAAGGTGAGGCCGCGCTTCTCGCCCAACCGGAGTTCGACGCCCAGCCGTTCGAGCCGGCATTCCTTCTCGGTGGACTGCGGTGACGTCATGCCGGGTAAGCGATGTGAATGTTTTTTCCTGCCAGTGTAACTTTTCGGCAGCGTAGTGCACTCTACTTCTGGTCTGGCGATGCAGGCTGTTACGGACAAAACAGCGCCTAACGCACTTGAATGTTATCGCTGCGTGCACTCCTCTTCTCGTCGAACCACCATAAAGGTTTAGGACTAGTGATCACCAATGAGCCATGCATGGATGGATGGATGGATGGATGGATGGATGGATGGATGGATGGATGGATGGATGGATGGATGGATGGATGGATGGATGGATGGATGGATGGATGGATGGATGGATGGATGGATGGATGGATGGATGGATGGATGGATGGATGGATGGATGGATGGATGGATGGATGGATGGATGGATGGATGGATGGATGGATGGATGGATGGATGGATGATTACGGCTGAACCCTTTAAATCGGGTGGTGGCTCAAGCCACCTAGCCATGTCTTGTGAAATTTTACTCCTGTCTTGCTTTTAGCCACCAATCAGATAACCTTCGCTTGGTTACTTCTACCCGCTTAAAATCCACTTTCCCTTCACTATCCCTAAACCCCAATGCCTTGGGTAAGTCAGCCCCGCTGCTTTCCACTGTAGGGTGAAGCCCTTTACAGAAAAGTATCAAGTGTTCAGCCGTTTCCTCCTCCTCTCCGCACGCAATGCACAAAGTGTCTACCTCGTGGTACCTGACCCGATATGTCTTAGTCCGCAAAATTCCAGTCCTGGCCTCAATCAACAAAGAGCTTCCCCTACAATTATCAAAGATATTTTCTTTGGCAATTTCCTGTTTAAAGGTCCGATAAAGGTAAAGGCTTCCTGTTTATGTTCCCAGTGCCGACTTCTTCAGCATCCGTTTTCCACAGAGCTGTCTCTGTTTCTTTAACCTTTTTCTTAACCGATAATTGCTGATTTGCCCCCTTACTGCTGTCCAGATATTTGCTTGTCAATTTTCTAGATCGCTTTCTCCATTTCGTGTCAACATTCTTTATATACAGGTATCTGAAAACTTTCCTAACCTACTGCTTTTCCTCCATTTTTCTCAATCGTTCCTCAAATGCTATCTTACTGTTAGCCTCTCTGCTCTCGAAAGACGCCCATCCCATATCGCCCTGTACCCCCTGATTTTGTTTACTTCCTTGTGCGCCCAAAGCTAACCTCCCTACTCCCCGCTGTTTAATTTCTAACCTTGCTTGAACATCTGGCCCCATACACAGGACCACATTGCCGAAGGTCAGGCTAGGGACCATCACCCCTTTCCAGATCCCTCTTACCACTTCATACCTATTGTAATTCCACAGTGCCCTATTTTTCATGACAGCTGCATTCCTACTAGCCTTATTCATTACATATTTTTCATGCTCTGTCAGATACTCAGCACTGTTATTTATCCACACCCCAAGATACTTGTACTCATTCACTACTTTTAGCACGAACTCCTGTATTCTATGCTCGCCGCTCTCTTCATTAAATATCATGACTGCAGATTTTTCCTTACTATACTTGAAGCCTAATCTATCTCCCTCTGTACTGCATATGTCTAACAACTTCTGCAAGTGTTCCTTGTTGTCAGCCATTATCACTATATCGTCCGCGCATATTAGTCCCGGTAATGACTGTTTAATCCATTCCCCATGCTTGAAAAAAGAGAGGCTGAAGCCTAGTCCGCTCCCCTCTAGCTTGGTCTCCAACCCTTGCAGGTACAACATGAACAACAAAGTGGACAGAGGACATCCTTGCCTATGCCCCCGCTGTATCTCTACAGGCCCTGATACATTTTTTTCACATTTTATGAGCACTCAGTTTCCTCTATAAATATCTTTTAAAAGATTAATTACTTTATTTTCCACATCCAATGTGCTCAATGTGCCCATGCAATTGTGAGAGAGCGCCATCTGTGATCGAGAGTGTGCACTTTGTTGCCTCGACACGAGGCGGCAGTTACAGTAAAACCTGTAAAAGAACCGCACCGACACGAGGCATACTAAGCACAAACCGAAAAATGCCAGTACGCATCATCGGTCAACACAGACGCAGCAACTAAAGAAAAACAACTCTAATTGTTTGGTTTATAGAGGTTTAACGTCCCAAAGCGACTCAGGCTATGAGGGACGCCGTAATGAAGGGCTCCAGTAATTCCGACCACCTGGGATTATTCGACGTGCACTGACATCGCACAGTACACGGGCCTCTGGAATTTCGCCTCCATCAAAATTCGACCGCCGCGACCGGGATCGAACCCGCGTCTTTTGGGTCAGGAGCCGAGTGCCGTAACCACTGACCCACCGTGGCGGCTGGGACAACACCTCTCTGAAAAATTTGTCGCAGGGGAAGACAAAATATTTAATATGAAGTTAAATGCAGTAAGTTCCGTCTGTGGTATTCTATGATTTATATTATGTATTATACATTTCTCTTCTCCACTATGGTAAAAAAACACAAATAACTCTCTGACTGTGTTTATTGCATCGTGTCCATTTTTTTTGCCTCTTCCGCAAGGCAGCGTTTATGTCAGGTGGGTTTTAGAACTTATTGTACAGGGGAGTTATTTTCATTACTTTAATGCCGCTGACTGAAGGCACTTTTCTGTGCGATATATGTCACGAGACAGAGTACTCGTTACCACCCTGATTGACATGACCGTTTATATTGATTGTTATTCGACCAGAAAATCTTAGCGATAGTCACATAGCGCATTTAGTCGGAGCTCGTGCCAATATTGGTCGAGCACTCGTAGCACCAGCTCACGCAGCATGACTACATGATGTCGCACTGGCTGCGGCACAGTCTGCAGTACCGAAACAAAGCACGCACAACTTCCCATAACACGCGATAAACATGTTCTACAGCGACAGCTGGTGGGCACCCGTCCCTGGCTTGCGCTTCGTCGTCGCTGTCGGCGTAGCCTGTGGGTGCGTTACCACGGTTACCATAGCTACCACGGCAACCCGGGTATGGTTATCATCTGGTATGACACCACGTAGAATGTGTTAAGGCATTGTGTTTGCGTCTCGTCGTCTGATGTCACTTTACGTGTCCCGGCCACCCTGAGTCGCATAAGTCTACGGGTGGCTCTGTTTGGAACAGCCGCCTGCCAAAACTAAATGCCTGCACAGCTATCGCTGAATCTCGCGTTATGTAGTCGTAACCGTCCTGCAATTTTTTTCAGAGAAGCTGTGCACCGCCGCAGCTGAAATCTTTGATTGCAACATCCAACAGGGCTAGGAATACAACTCTCAAACAACCATTATGCTTCGGCAGTGGGTCGAAAACAATCAAAAGTCAATTTCAGCAGTGCACGCTCAAGGGAACACCTCATACTTTGCGCCGAGAAGACTCGTCCTACGTGGCGAGTGTCTCGTGCACTCCTTGCACAGCCGTCAGTCGTTCAGCCAGCGAGCGTCAATGCCCTCGTCGCATCTTCTTCGAGTGTTTCGGCTTTGCTTGGCTCCTTTCCATTTCAGTAGAACGAGGCGCAAGGCATTAAAGCCATGCTTCGAGGCCTCTCATCGCCGACATCTTTCATAAAGTGAAGTGACTGAAGAAGAAAAAAAAAGGCGTTGCATTTCGAATGAAGCTTGCATTTATCTCACAAAGGTCCGCTATTCAAATCTACGCGCTTACATCTTCCACCCGTCTAATCATGCGCACTATGAAAGCGTAAGCATTCGCAGCTCGCAGGCTATGAGACACTGGAAGTAGAAGTCGGAATGTCAAAGACGTCGATCATTAGAGTAGAATAAGACGTGTATAGAAACGGTCATTGACTTAAGCATTGGAACAAAGACGAATGTATCTGAGATGTCTTCGCTGCAACAAACAGACGACGGAGCTCGGCTAGCGTACAAGAACCGGTTTGATGTCTTCAGCTTGCGAGCGTGTAAAGTGATCCAAGTCTAACTAAAACCAAGCGGAATGACTCGAATTTTCGCGAACATGAGAGTTAGCCACTCACCATCACTCTTCATCGTCTATTCAGACCCTCAGTTCCGTCACGGATGCTTTCGAGCCGAGGCCTGAATGGCTTGCATTTTAAACACTGCAGGAGCTTCTGAATTACAGATGTGCATATTGAGATCAGGTCGGTGCCGGAATAGCCGTTAGCAACAGTGCTGGCTATGCGAGCGGGCTACGCTGCGCACAGCTTCTTGATAACTTCTCCTCCCACTGACTTTCCATCGTCCTGTACTACTGCTGGTATGCAGATCGAGCTTGTCAAAGCGGAGCTCTCTATCAGTACTCCGCTAGAGATTTGAATATTATACGGTGTGCACGGATAGATATAAGGGCATATTCTCCTTGGGCAAAATGAAATCGACACTGGCAGTAGCATCAGCCTAGAATGTTTAAAGGCTGTGAAGAGAAGAAAGAAAGGTTTTCCTTTCCCCTGTGGGTCGACTTATTTCATTTTTTTTTTAGGTTGCCCCAACCTAACGAATGTGTTTCGACTTACCGGTACTGACAAGAGTGCTCGCATACTGTATTCAAGGAGACACAAAATCTGCAGCACCCTAAACATCAAAAAGTGTTGAAATCTGGTATGAGGTAATATTTTCGTAATCGTAAGCAGGCTGTTTATGAAGAAGCTGCAGAAATGTCAAACGTAGCACTCGTCATGGCGTAGTTTCAAAACCATCCGATCTTACAACACGCGGTTGTCAGATTAAAATGCCCTGCATTATGCCCACGTAGCAACTGTTTTCTGTCGAGAGGCTTTACTATATGGCTATAACCACAGTTAAGAAGATTGTGCAGGGTGTGTGTTGTGGAATACGGCTCAATCAGAGTCATTGGAATGATTAATAAAATAAATAATTATTAAATAAATATCTAGACCGACATCCGGGTGTACACCTCTTGGCCAATGGGATCTTTATCCAGGCGACCGAGAGAGTAGATACATTCTAGAATTGGGCGGTAGAGATGTGGGCGCAGCGTTTCTAAAAATACAAAACATACGCCAGCGTCCATGCCACTTGCTCACGCAGGGCCCTCCATCCACCTCGAATATCCTGCCAAGTGAGCACTTCGCATTTAGCTTACCTGGCGTTTTTCTTAAAGCGCGAATTTCGCTGCAGAACCATAGCTGCTCATCGATGTTCTACCCTCTGCGGGCCTCGCACCAACTTTTGCTCACAGTAAAAGTTTTTTTTTAACGCGACAGCGTCAAGGGGCTCCTGTCGCAGAAAAGCTGAAGCAGTCGTCGGTCACGTGCCCTGGTGTTGTCATCTCAACCTGCCAACCGGAACCTGAGTAAAGTGCCCACCGTGGCGGGTGGCAGTTAAATTAATGATTGGTCACGAGCGGATTGGTTGTTCGGGAAGAGCAACCGGGGTTGCAGAAGCCCCACTGGTGGCAGCACCGGCCACCCCGGGGCAGTGGCGCATCGCTTAACCGCTGCACCAGTAGTGGCACGCGGACTCCCAGGGGTCTATGAATGTTAAGTACACAATGGCCAATTCCTCATATATGGGCAGTAGCATATTAACGCTATCGCGTCATACAATGAAGGCGGAGCTTAAGCGTCCCGTCCATTTTTTCTGTCTTTCCGCTCCGCACAGATTAGATTATCTTGCTAGTAAGTTTTCTCCTTATTTAATAATTGATCGCTAGTGAGTGTTTGGTATCACACTCGAATAATGAAGTTAGGAAAGCATTTCTTCGTGGTCTTTCTCGATAAATCGGGCTGTTATGACAGAATTCACGTCTTCGCTTGACTTTCTAGCCAATCCAAATTCGAAATGTTTGCTTCCCGGCAGTCCCTACCCCTGCTCACGGTTCATGAACGACCGCTTTTAGAAGCCTGTACGTAATTTTTTTGTTACTCTCTGATTGCGCGATCTACGGGAGAATTGGTGTCAATGCTTTTACCATTGGGGGGTTCGGGGCTCGGGGAAATTATGCCTACTTTATAATAGGGCTCTAGCAATTATATTCCAGCATCGCCATATTGTTTTTCTATTCTTGTATGCATGTTCCTTTACCACTTGTTTTTTTCTCGGTTATTATTGTTTTTGATGCAACAGCGGAATAAACCATCTTTAATTTTTTAAGTTTAGCGTGCTTTCAAGAGCTCTACGCTCGTTTAAACAGACAGAGCCGCGTGCTTACGTTGGATAGACCGTTATGTGCCTTCGAGGAAAATGCCGAAAGCTGCGTTCCCAGGGCGTCATGATAGCAGTCAAAGAATTTTTTTTTTAATTCTTTGAACTTTCGAACTCGGCGAGCCATCCCGCTTGAATCTGAAAGCCTTCGAGGTTCAAAAGGAACCAAACGCAGCTGTCACGACCGAAAGAAATGGCCTTTCAAAGCCGCCATAGAGACTGAAATGTTCTGAGGTCTCGCTTCGTTCGATAACTTGATTAAAGAGTCCTGTGGGACCGTGAGTCGGAGAAGTAATCGGAATTGCTTTAAGAGCTCTCACGCAGAAATTCTGTCAAGGGAGCCCCCAGGCAATCCTACACATGTCCCGTAAAAAAAAGGAGCAATTTCAGGGTAGCTGCGAGAGCTACCGGGCGCGGATTGAACTGGTTACCTAACTCGATAACAAATGCATCTTAACCTCGAGCTCTTGTTGTTTCCTAGAGTATTGAGCTTAGCATGGGTCGTAACCTGGCTAGCTGGAAAATTTTCTTCATGGTATACAGTCACTACCGCGGAGCCTGTGTCAACCCAACTCCTTTCAAATGACGTTTTCACCAAAAACTAAAGAGCTTAGCAGTCATTTTTACAGCATTGCACTCACCGAGGATGATGATGGGTCATTGAAACTTGTATTGGAGCGAACTTTTCGTTCAAGATCAAAGTTATCATTACAAAACGTCTGTCACAGCGAGATGTGACATGATTCAGTGCACCTTTTAAGGAGCACTCTTGAAAGCCTGGGTGCCATCACAACATCCATACCTGCGCCTTGAAACTGTGGCACGCATAAGCCTTGAGATGTATGCTCCCTGCCGTTTAGTAGCATTTCGTTTTCCTCAGCATGCACTTACTAGAAATACCACTATAGACAACACCTAAAATTCAATACCTGAAAAGCGACTGCAAAAAAATTGTGAAATATGCAGTAGCACGTACTGCAACTAAAAAATTATCTTTCTTCGCTGCTTCTAGAAAGATTCCTTCAATGCGGAAGCTTCAGAACTTCAGCACCTCAAAGCTACGTATCATTCCCTGCAAAGCGACTGCAAAAAATTGTGAAATATGCAGTAGCACGTACTGCAACTAAAGAATTTTCTTTCTTCACTGCTTCTAGAAAGATTCCTTCAATGCGGAAGCTTCAGAACTTCAGCACCTCAAAGCTATGTATCATTCCCTGCAAAGCGACTGCAAAAAATTGTGAAATATGCAGTAGCACGTACTGCAACTAAAGAATTTTCTTTCTTCACTGCTTCTAGAAAGATTCCTTCAATGCGGAAGCTTCAGAACTTCAGCACCTCAAAGCTATGTATCATTCCCTGCAAAGCGACTGCAAAAAATTGTGAAATATGCAGTAGCACGTACTGCAACTAAAGAATTTTCTTTCTTCACTGCTTCTAGAAAGATTCCTTCAATGCGGAAGCTTCAGAACTTCAGCACCTCAAAGCTATGTATCATTCCCTGCAAAGCGACTGCAAAAAATTGTGAAATATGCAGTAGCACGTACTGCAACTAAAGAATTTTCTTTCTTCACTGCTTCTAGAAAGATTCCTTCAATGCGGAAGCTTCAGAACTTCAGCACCTCAAAGCTATGTATCATTCCCTGCAAAGCGACTGCAAAAAATTGTGAAATATGCAGTAGCACGTACTGCAACTAAAGAATTTTCTTTCTTCCCTGCTTCTAGAAAGATTCCTTCAATGCGGAAGCTTCAGAACTTCAGCACCTCAAAGCTATGTATCATTCCCTGCAAAGCGACTGCAAAAAATTGTGAAATATGCAGTAGCACGTACTGCAACTAAAGAATTTTCTTTCTTCACTGCTTCTAGAAAGATTCCTTCAATGCGGAAGCTTCAGAACTTTTGTACCTCAATGCTACGAGATAGCGGAACTGCAAGCGCAAGGAAGTATCAAGTTTCGACCGCGTGGAATGCTTCAGCATTGGAGGGCCCCTAAAAATGAAGGACCTCTAAAAAATAAAAGTTGGATATGCGAGAACATTTGTTGTTAGTAATGAATGCAAGGTTAGTTGTCCGTATAAAACCAGCACTTTAACTACAGGAGCGCTAAAAAACAGGAAAAATACCTTTTACATTTGGTGTCTCACAGCGCCACTACTGAAAAGTAGGGATTTCTTCTTATTATTATTTCTAGTTTGTACTGGCTGAAACATTTCGTCAAAATTCTAGTTTGTTTATAAAGTTCTATAATACAGTTAAGAAGAATTTCCTATTATATAAAATGCCCGGAACTACTCACAAAACTTCTTAACAAAACTGCTGCACTGTTTTGCGTGTCTTCTAGACAGCGGATGTTAAGGAAGAAAATAAAGCACGGATTACTCTGCAAATAAGAGAGCAATTTTCATGCCTTCGTCTCATTCATAACATTTAGTAATTATAAATTGCTTTCTTTTTTTAAATAAATACTACCGCATAGCTTTCTGTGAAAGCTACCATAGCTTCGTTTTATTCCTCCGCAGCTTGAGGAAACTAAATGGTGTTTCTTCCATGGTACTCTTAGTCTTCTAGAAGAGGATTAGCAGCAGAAGATGATTGGGTCCCCGCTGTTTTGATGCCACATCTTTTCTGAACATTTTTGAAAATCTGCCCTTATCGTACTTAGCTGCAGATGGTGTCAAAACTCGTGTGCAAGAGTAAAGAATGTGCTGCAATGTCCGCTGTAAGGCCGGACTCGATTGCTGCCTAAATGCATGCCTACTGAGCCGCGAGCGTTGTCAGAAAAGAGAAGGAGCGGATTGAGTCGAAGGGCTTCGCGCGACAGCCAGAGCACCTTCCTCTGCTCTTCTTTTGAAGGTTTAAGTTTTAAGTTTATTTTACCACAAAGCAAAACGATACATGAGATGTTATACACGAGATACATGATACGAGATATATGATACATGAGATGTCATACACGAGAGTTCCCAAGAAGTTTATGTTAAATCGAGGCTATTTTCTGTCTAAATTTCCTTCCTCTTCTTTACAACTTCTGTTGTCTAATGACGCCTGGATGACATTGATAACGTAGCTGCGTACCTAGGTGCCCTTTGCCTCGGCAGTGTAGACTTTGCGTGGCCTTGCAACCAGAGTACGCTTTTTCTTTTAATTCTAGCGCTTTCCTTAGGCATAAGTTGGGGCTGTCGATATGCTTATAGATGGCCATGGAGGTCGTTCACATGCAGGAGCCTGAGCAGGTTCCGAATCGCATTGTTGTCCGTAAGCCAGATAGAGAGGTCTTCCTCTCTTTTAGCAGCAAGTCCATCTTCCTGGAATATTCCTGTCCTTGAGGCCTTTCTTGTGGCGCGCGTCTACGGCGTCTCTGCTGGCGTCCATGTGAACTGAGAGCTAGACTACTAGCGATGTGGGGCTTACTTTTATCCCAAGGAGGTGTCCGTCTACATTTGGATGGACGAAATGAGACTGCACAGAGAGAGTGCTCCGTTGAAAATTAAAACAAAAACGGAGAGGAAAGAGAGTACGGATGGCGTGCTGTAGTTTGAATGCTACCTAATGGCACTAAGATGGCATTCAGCGAACATTGATAAAATGCTTTGTAAACGAAGACAGGAAAAGAGCAATGTGTGAGGAGGGCTACACGCACCTAAGTGCGCAGGGTTGAGCGTACTGCTTGCTCAAGGCTTGCGGTGGTCCGTACAAACAGAAGAGGGAAGTTAGGCTGAATGGTTGATGGTTTGGGGGGGTCTCAGGCTATCAGGGACGCCATTGTGAAGGGCTCCGGAAATATCGACCGCCGGGAGTTCTTTTATGTGCATTTAGGCATCGTGAGTACAGTATACCAACTCGAAACGTGTTCCCCGGCACAACTGGCACAACCAAGTAAACAACCATAGTGAATTCCATGCTGTTTAACCCACCGAAGGTGTAATTTCTTCCCCAAAAAACTTTCCTCTGATGTCACTTTTTTTAATGAGGACACATAATTAAAATAAATAAATTCGGCACAAGAATTACACATAAATTGGGACAGATGTATTTCAGTCTCATTGAGCGTTATCGCTTTGCGCCCGCTTCCGAGACGTTGCTTGTGTGTTGCGCTAGGAATCGGAACTGACTGTGTGCAATTCCTCGTTCGATGACTAGCTGTCGTCCTCGGACTCAGGTTCGGTACTTGACAGCTACTTTACGTAGGAGGATCCAGCTCTCACTGTCATCGCCAGGACAGTAAAAGACGCGTGCGGCCGCGCCGAAACAACAACGCGAAACTGAACAGCATCAACTAAGTAAACAAAGTGGGAAGCGATAACAACCCGTGGGTACCGGCAATAAACCAAGCGAAGTGCCAGCCAAGATAAAAATCAGCTCATGTGCATTTCGACAAGAGAACACGAAACGCGCGGGCGCAAGAAAAAAAAATAACTACGAGAGCGCCGGGTCGTAAACCCCTCGGAGCGCTGAACAAGGCGACAATTGATTTTGGTTTTTGCTGTATGAGAGAAACAAGAGCAAAATGGTTTTTCTAAGCCTCAAGAGATGGTGCCACCTGTCTGCGTGGGTATATGGTCTTACACACAATCACCATCGCACATGTAGGCGGTGTCCGCGCGAGACGCGCCGTGCAGCCTTGCTTGCACAACATTGCCTGTCAAAAGGTTAAATTTCTCAAACACTCCGTGACTGCTTCATTTTTGACACTTTGCATGTATTCTCGTCCCGCGCATGCAGGAATGAGCCCTCACGGGTCACTGCGTGGCCGCGGAACCGGAAGCGGAAGCAGTTCCTTCCTCAGCGTCATCGGCTCGCACGGCCACACCAGCTCTAGCGCTAGCGTCAGTCCCGACGCCTCGGCGGCAACCAACAAGTACCGCCTTGTTGTTCTCGGCGGGCCCCGCGTGGGCAAGTCGGCCATCGTGCACCGATTCCTGCACGATCGGTTCCTGCACGACTACAGCGCCACCGTTGAGGAGTTTCACCGCGGGGAGTACGACATTGGCGGTGGCGCCACCGTCGCTTTGGACATCCTCGACACCGGCGGCAGTTTCGAGTTTCCCGCCATGCGGCGCCTTGCCATCGACTCGGGTGAGTGAGCGTGCGTGACAGCAAGATCAAATGTACAGTCTTAGTCAAAAGTCTTTAGGCCAAAGGCTTTTTCTTTGAGAGGTATAATGGAGCCATCAAGGCACCATTAAAGACCAAGCGGCCTTTAGCCCATTGAAGAAGGTTTCTTCCCGCGTTAAAGAGGCTTGCTGCTTGACGTGTTCTTTGATTGCTCCGCTATATGGAGAATTTAAGCGACGTTCATCCCACGGCAAGTGAACGCTGTGGTCTGAAGATTTTTGAAGGGGGGTGTACAGTCACTGATGAAAGTTTATGACATTCGGATTGGCAAAAAAAATTAATGGGCACTCTGTTAAACTAGTTCACGTAAGCAGCTTGAAATTATGACGGCGCATTGCTTCATCGACTTTATTCATTGCCAGCGGACTGGGGAGCAAGGCATCAAGGGAAAGAATTTTCGTTTTAACACTTCAGTAAACTTGCTTTTGTTGATGACTGCGCCTACACTCTAAAGAAACCGGACACACACGGTATCAGCCGTTATGGTCGTTGCACGACAGTAGTATATAGAGTCTTTTTAGCCTGTACATTTTCCGTGTAGTTCCCAAGATGTCAGGCAATTTACAAGTTGGCTATTTAAGGGCCACCTGCCGAATATGCTAATTTCACACATCTCAAGCGCACATCTCAAGGTCCAAGAAGAGCGGTCAAGGGATAGAGGTGGAGCATTGGTCGACGCCATTGGCTGGAGAGGCTCGTTTAAGGGGTATTTGCCGCTTCTTTCTTGAGTTCCAACCAAGAAATGCGCCAACGCACAACACACTGAGTCTTTTCGCACTATAGACGTGTGCGAGGGCCAATAAACAAGACATGTTGACATCTTCGCTCACTGCATCTATCCACCACTGCAGGTGACGCCTTCCTTCTGGTCTACGCCATCGACGACCGGGATTCTTTCGAGCTGGTGCGCAAACTCCGCGATGACGTGCTGGCAGCGCGCAAGGCGCCACCTATCGTGGTCGTTGGCAACAAGACGGACCTCGAGTCACAGAGGCAGGTGCAGTCGCAGGTGGTGGAGCCGCTCGTCTGCATCGACTGGGAGCACGGATGGGTCGAGTGTTCAGCCAAGGACAACACCAACATCGCCAGGGTCTTCCAGGTAAGTACCGTGTCCCAGGATACCCGTTTAACCTTGACACATTGCTTATTTGCTAATTCTTACTGCCAACACTCACTAGGGAGCCATTACATTTAGGAAAACTGCCTAAAGAAGAAAATGTACACGAATGAACAAAGTACAGAAATATACAGCTAAAAAGTGCAGTACAGAAGTGAATTGAAAGTGTTTTAACAATAATTAACAAGTTTGCTGGACACTCAATCACTCACACCTACGAGGAAGTGCGAATGCTGCGAGCAGTCAGTTTATGAAAAAGTTCGACATTTCACGAAAAGGATGAACCTAATTTTTTTTAAAGCACGCGAACCATTCTCTAAAGTGCCGACCAGGAGAAGTATGTTCCTCACGCCATGCAAGCTTAATATCCTTGAACTTGCGAGTTTATTTCACTCAACGCAACAGGCGAGAAGAACAGCCACTATACAGGAGAATTTTGGTTCAAAGCTGACAAAGGTTTTCATTTCGACGAGAATGTCGAAGGCAAGTGTTTTCAGACAGAGTTTTTTTTTTAGATGTGGACGCTAGGGAGAGCAATGAAACATACATTAGGCACCTGCTTCAGCTAGAGAACGCATTTTATTTTAAAATAATTGCTGCACCCAGCGCACACAGGTGACACTGATATGCGCAGTGCTGCCGGATAATCTCAAATGGCTGCCTTCGGCTTTGTGGAATTCCTTGGTTTTCGTGTACGATGCATGGCAAAGGCAGCAGAAACGATTCCATTCCTTGACCTCCTTTTCACTTACTTTTGGTATAGGCATCTTGGTATGTGCGGATAAGCTGGTGCGGAAGCCCAAACCAAGAAGGCATGAGGGTGGGACGTGAAATCATGAGCAGTAATCAGAGAAGCCCTGGCTCCTTAACACCGGGACTAGTGTTTGAGTAAATACGCGGCGTCTCCTTCTGTGTTGAGTGAATCCTCAGTACTTTGAAACATGTGAGCTCAATTTCTTGTGTAGTCACACTTAAATGATTACAGTGAAATATTTCGTTCCTGCCCCTTTGTCTGGCTGCTTTCCAGACCACTATTGCGGTTTCTTACTAACGGCATCACGTAGCGCCACGAATGCTGTTAGGGGCCTTCTGGGCGGGGCAAATATGAGCAGCGAAATACGAGAGCCTTCAACGAACCCTAGCGGAGCAGGCAGTCTGCTTCACGAGGCTTTAACTCTAGACTCGAAAAACTTATCTTGCTTCTGAAGCAAGCAAATTGAATAGGAAGATGGTGACTAGCACAAGTGTCGGACCGACTAGGCTGGTGTTGCTTCAGCCCGGAACGTCCATGTGAGAACACTGGTTATTGGGAAGGTCTTTTCCCGGGTACCTTTGGCCGTCATAACTAACTAACTAACTAACTAACTGACTAACTAACTAACTAACTAACTAACTAACTAACTAACTAACTAACTAACTAACTAACTAACTAACTGACTGACTGACTGACTGACTGACTGACTGACTGACTGACTGACTGACTGACTGACTGACTGACTGACTGACTGACTGACTGACTGACTGACTGACTGACTGACTGACTGACTGACTGACTGACTGACTGACTGACTGACTGACTGACTGGCTGGCTGACTGACTGACTGACTGACTGACTGACTGACTGGCTGGCTGACTGACTGACTGACTGACTGACTGACTGACTGACTGACTGACTGACTGACTGACTGACTGACTGACTGACTGACTGACTGACTGACTGACTGACTGGCTGACTGACTGACTGACTGACTGACTGACTGACTGACTGACTGACTGACTGACTGACTAGCTAGCTAACTAACTAGCTAACTGATTCACTCACTCACTCACTCTCGCTGCAGTTGTGAAGTGCCACATAGTATAAACCTTGAAGTCGCCAGGGCTGTTATGATCAGGCAGATCCTACTATGCATAAGACGAAAACCATTTCCACTGCTTTTTTACAAACGCAGGAGCTGCTGGCACAGGCGCACTTCAAGAGCAAGGTTGCCAAAGCGACGCAGAACCGCCGAATGTCTCTTCCCGTCAACAGCTTCAGCCGAGACCAGCTCAGCCCGGTGTTCAGGTCCAAGGCCTCGCGGAAGAGGACCAGCTGCGCAGTCTCCTAAGCCACGAGCGAGGGACCCCCGCCCACTCGGCGTCTGGCTACTCATCCTCCCCATCTTCCCGTCAACGCCGCCGAATCGTCTTTTCAGCGAGCGCCAACCAGTGACTGGACGACCACGTGACGTCGGTACCGACGTTTTGCAGCGAGGCCGCTTACTTGCCTCCAGTATGAGGAAACGCTCCTTGGTTTCACCAGGTGGTGTTTCAGGGCACGGAAGTTGTCACGTGACAAACTACATGTCAATTATATGTGGTTCAACAGGGAACGGAGTGCCGGGCAATTAGTGTGCTCTGGCTTGTCATCGCAAAGCGCGTGACAAATCTTTTGGGAAAGATGGGATGACATTGCGCGTACCCCCATCATTGGGCGTGATAAGAAGTTCTCATTGTCCTTACAGCCTACCGTGCGATACCTCTACTTACCGCAAACGCTAAGGCGACAAACCATCGAATTAGCTGTGCCCCGACTGCAGATTAAATTTCGAAAATGCATCCTCAAACAGGCATTCCTTGCTTGACAGGAACTCCTTCCTTTACGTAATCTCTCTCACACTCGACAACATGCGATAAGGACGCACGTGGTCTTTTTTGTGTCTGATGAAGAAGTCCGTGCTGAATCCTCAGCTTTAACTGTTGTCGTTTGGATGCGGGTTTAGGCGTGCCTCATGTATCTGCTCTTCTCCTTTTTCTTGACCGCCAGCGTACTTTGCCCACTTTTAGAACTCGTGCAGCTTCTAAAGCTTACCTGCTGTAAACAGCGTCTTATGAGCCGCCTTATCCTGCACTTTTTTCCTCCGAAAGATAGTTTCTGCGCTACTCCAAAAGACCAGATGTGGGTGAAAACTACTGGGCAACACCATCGGGTTTATATTCTCCTCGCTTCTCTGACTTCACCGGCTGGGGAACTCAGCATCGAAGGCGTAAGAGCTAAGTATCTACTTCCAGCGCTTTACGTGAGGACTGGTGCATTGTGCTACTTTGTCTCAGAATGCTGGTCGCATGCAAGACATAACGCGGCGCCAGCTATCAGGAAAGAAAAAGGAATTCGTGAAACGGAGCAGTTCGGCCTATTATTCTACACAGTAGCCGGCATAAGCAAAAAATACAGGATAACTTTCTAGCAGCAGTGGCTGGTAAAGCAGGCAAAAAAAGTGCGTGGAATAGGATTGCTGGCTAAGTCCCTTTGCTCAGGGAAAATTGGATTGCACCCAGAATACCTCAGCGCTGCTTTATTGCCCCTGAAATCCGGAAATGTCTAGTGCTCGGTGTGCCCCGGGAAAATGTTCCCGGCGTTAACGTACATAAACCGTGTCCTCTGTCTTGCAAGCACTCTAGACAAAAACTGACCAGTGGGCCTGAGAAGCGCGGAATGTCGCCCTAGACTTAACGGTTTTTCGCCCGGATTAAAAAGAAGCTATGAAGCAAAAAGCCCTAGAGAGCTGTGAAGTACTTGGTGATGGTCTCAAGGAGCATGGTTTAGTAACTTGCGATGTCAAATTAAACAAGCAACGAGAGAAAGCTCAGGTACTCAACAGAGACAGGAGAATGCGCACAGGGAGACATTAAAAGTTGAGAATTTCATGATGGCAGTGAAACGCAACAAAACCGATGTAAACAGGGGAGACACAAGTACAGATATAAAGTGCGTTCTAATTGTTTTAGGGTTCCCGTTCCTTTTTTTATTTTATTCTGGACCGAAGCGGTACCGTCAGCCTAGCCTTCAGGTATTCAACAAAGCTAACTTATTTATGTGTGCAGACTTAAGGATTTCAATCTATTATACAAACCTAATTTGGGCTGCAATGCGATACTGAAGATGCTGGCTATTAAACAGAATAATTAATACAAACAAGCCGAATACTTAGTATAGTTGTTGACTCTTGCTCTGATGTTCAAATAAGAAAAAAGGGAGAGACTTCAAAAAATTGTCAGTCTTGACAAAAGTGTCAGGCGCCGTATATAACACTTCGTGCTCAAACATATGTAAGGTATAAAAGATGGAGCAAAACATGAAAAAGGTGGTTCATAAAATCCTGTGTGAAGACACGAAAAAAAATATTTGTTTATAGCTTTCGGGCTTCGCGACAGTGGTCTTATAAAAGCCGACTTTTTCCCGCGGCCATGCATTACTCTCGAACCGGAAATGAACGGAGGTAAGAGCCAGGTCGATGCAGAAAAACAGGGCGTTCCGCTGACATTAGGCAGTTCGATGGGGCACCCGACAAGGTGACAAACAATATTTTATCGAAAGAATGAAGAAAGGAAAAAGAAAGAAAAAAAGCACCCACGTCGACAGTATCGGGAGCAACGGGAGGAAGACACGACGCAAATCAGTCGGGACCCCGGCGAACGCGAAAAACATATTAGCAGTGTAAACATTCGCCAAGATAGAACGAAAAGCGGAGAAAGGTGACGCCGTCTAATCGAAGAAAGAAAGTGTTCAGGTACATGAGCCGGTGAAAGAACGAAGAACTCGTTTCCGGGGCTGAGCGTATGTGATCGTGTATGCGTGGGAGAATATCGCCTTTCCTCGCCGGTCCCAATTCTTCGACCGTTCCATTTTCACTTCGATATTCTGCTTCAGCTTGGCGTCCTTGCGAGAGCAGCTGCAACTTCTGTGTGCATGTCCCTTTGTTCAAATTTAGCGAGCACGCTGTACAACTACGACTTCTTGTCGTTGTTTTTCTCAAGTCGGTGTCATTGCTAGTTTCTACATTCTGCAGATACACCTGTGAACGCACAAGAGATTCTGTTTCTAATATAAACGCAGGCTGTGTCCACAATGTGGGATCACCCTCGCTGCAATTGAGAGTTGACCTGCACATGGCTTCGAAAGCTATTTATTGGTTTGCACCAAATTGCAACTACGACGTGGGATTTTTCGGCAGTCGTTCCCCCATTCTGGCGCTCCAGGAATGACAAAGCCTTTTCATGCAAACGCCTAGGTGCTGAATGGAATTCAGGCTTTGGAAACTGCTAGCTTCATCGAAATGTCTTAACATTATGAAGGAAAAAAACATTGCAAATAGCAGTGCGTTAGAGAACTTATGAGCCAGATTTTGTTTGCTTGTACATTGCCGAAAATGCTCGGCACACAGAGGCCGGAACAGAATTCGTGTCGCTTGCTGATATTTATTGCTCCTGCAAAAATGTGCAATTTAAAACCGGGGCAGCAAAGATAATCATAGCTGACTTCTTAGTACACCGCAGAGAGACTGTAGCATATATGTTAAACTAATCAGAAGTTATAAGCACAGCTTTTTCAATGAGTTGCAAAAATAGTTCCCACATCGCGATAATGTATGTATATTGCATTGTGGTTTACGCGCTTACTTATTGTATGGCTCAGGGGTAACCGTCATTTTCGTGCACAACTGACACATTTACCAGTTTCAACGTGCGCCTCTATAAGGTTAATTACTTAGAGGAATTCTGGCCTTTCTGGGTGCAGTTCGTACGGTTTCGCGTGCTCAAGGTATTCTACTGTGTGTAGTGTAGAACCGGCGTTCATTAAGCACGGTTTGCTGTCGTAATAGTCAGAGATCTCAAGGGTGCTTTTATGACGAGTATCTTAATAAATCACAACGTAATATAAACGTAATAATTCTTTCAAGAATTAAAAACAGCCCAGATACTTCACTGCTAATACTAAATTTCTGTCTCATTCCGTGTAAGTTGCGGTGGTTCTTAAATACTTCTAATTTGATATGCACAGTCGAACTCGCAAGGGTGGCTTGTAGCGAATTAAATTTATGTTCAAAAGTGTCCTTTCGAGAGAAGACTGCTCAGACATTTTCAATTAAAGTAGTGAAGGCATATCGTCATTTTCATTTGTGAATACGGGTGTTATTTAAGGTTGCTCACAATACTATCTTCAACAATCTGAAGCGCTTTAATTTTCTCGGTGTTACTCAGGAAGTATAGCTGTCATATTTACGCCTGTTCAAACCACGAGACTGCAATAATATTCTTTGTCAAAATAAAAGCAGTTCGCGTACGGTATCTCGTACGTGTAAGTGGAGCAAGAATTTCACGGCGCAGAGAAACTTTATTTTCAGTGTTTCGGTTTAAATTGAAGGTGCGAATGCTATGTGGCGAAACGAAGTTATTCAGCGTGAGACTACGTCGTTTTGTCGTCGCATATTTCTCGTATGTTCAATGCTATGAGGGTTTGTAGGTGTGCACATATTTTCAGGCTCAAAAGCACAGGAAAACTGTACTCGGGAAAGTAGCGTTACAAACTATTCATTGGGCGGTTACGGGGCAGTTTCTAAGCTACTGTAAAGATCCGCTTGTGCGCTGCTCAACTTATTCAAGGTTCAGGTTCTTTTTTTTTTGTGATATTTTTCAACAGAACTATAGGAAACTGTTGTATTGGCAGAAAGCTACTGAAGCGTCAAATAACCATTCTCATTTTATGTGCCCATATTGAGGAGGGACGCTAAGCATACTTCTGGTGTAGTGTAACTGTTAATAGTAGTTTAGAGTTCGGAGGACGACATAGGAAAACACGCTCACCTCAGAGGCCATGCTCACTGCATTGCTGCGGCCGGGCTCGAAACTCGTCACATCTTTTAGGCAACCTTTACAGCAATTTAGTTAATTATAGTAGTGCTATTGGACTACAAATACATGTACTTGTTGCCTGTGCTTCCTGCACACATCTCAGTACTTAAACCAACGCTCTGGAGTGTCTAGTAGCGGACTACACCGTAATATGTGCTAAATCGCTTTTAAGGCAACGTTGTTCTGCAGAGCTGACCCTTAACGCTCTCAGTATGACCACGGAAGGAACGTTTCTCCACAGTTATTCCCCTCGCCAATATTTGCACAAGGGTAGACGCGCGGGCCAGTTGGTGGTCCATACTTCTTTTAAACAGCGCAAAAGGCGCGTACGTGTGTGTCCTGTATGTCCCTTCTGCATTCGCGTCTTTTGCGCTGTTTAAAAGAAATATTTGCACGGTATTCTGCAGCACAATATCACCAGCTTTGGTGCATGGTAAAAAAAAAACAACAGGTTTGTTGTTGTTAACGCCTTCTAGCCAAAATTTTTGCATCTTTGTCTCGATGACAAAACTAGCAATGCATATAGCGCTGATTAGAAGAGCTAACATTAATTTTTTTAAAGCTCTTGTTGCGCAGTGGGCAAAAAAGTGTGGGTGATTCTTTATGCTATAATAGGTGAGGTTTCGTTATGTTTTGGTCGACCGGGGCTTCTCAGTACAATGCTCATGCGCTAAAAATTTATTAAGGATGTGATTACGAAGATAAAATACCCTTTCAAGCACTGCTGTGCAAGGCCTGTTTCTCAGACGAGCTGAAATGCGGCTGGAAGAGTGTATTGAAAACATTTAGGTAAGGGAACGTTTTACATAATCATGAAAAGATGTCCGAACATGGCTAACGACGTATTTGGTCTTTGTATAGCACCAACTGATGACTATGAAACTCTCATCTTTCCTGCCTGCTCCACATCTGTCACAGCTGCCTCTGCAAACATACACAGCAGTGACGTGGTATACGAAAATGTCCAGCGTCTACATTGGTTGTGCTTGTAGCAACCAGTAATACATAGATCGCTCGTTGCTCAGTCGCATAGGATAGGAGCTTCAGAAATATGTATGCCGTCTGTCATTGCATAGCATGATTGCACTGATGGCAGGGCGGGTGCTGTAATATGGAAACAGTTTGCAGAACATGCCGTGAACCTTTCCCCTCATTCGTATCTTCATGGCTTCTTGATATAAATGTTTTGTGTGGCCAAGTTGGACTTCGTGCCCATAAAAAATTTTCGTGGCTAAACAATTGACACTCAAGTTGACGTTTGCGTTCAGCTCCAAAGTGTCTTTGTGTTTCTGTCTTTTTTATCTTGAAAATGTTGCAGCTGGTATTTACACCGTTTTTACCACAATAAGTCAAACATACTTTTTCGTTGAGTGGTGTGTTGCTTCTGTTTGCTTTGCGTCAGGTAAGGTTTCATCAAATTAAACAAGGTGTACCAGCTGTGAGCAGTATACTTTAGGTAAGGTGACATATTGGACTACGGAGCAAGCTAAGGTGTATATAGCCGACCAGTTACCGAGATGTCCAGGGAGTTACGAAGCTTCTCAACCAAACGGGCCATTCTTATAGTCGGCAATTTTAAGATAACCTAAGAAAGCAAGACCTAGTCTAACCATCTGGACTCTGCTGCTTCAAGCTCCAGTTCTTTTAATCGACACATCCTCCGTTTCAATGAGCGGATGCTTCTCAATAGCAGCCTCGCATCTCTGCCAGCACCGCACTGCGTCACAGGCCTTTTCACGCGCGTCCCACAAACCTTCAGTAGGAGCTGCTCCGTTCAAGAAATCCCGACGTCCTGCGCGATGGACCTCGCCTCCTAGTCGTCGATCGCCGTAGTGAATTCTCGAGGGAGGCTCAAAAGACGATGGTAAAATAGTATCAAATGTCCCGGCTTCCCTTTCTAGAGTGTCTGCAAGGTGGCACCTGGGAGGTGTCCAACGTTTGTGCCCTGTGTACATACGGGTGAAAAAACGGCATTGATTTCACGGGTTTGGCCCATTCCTGTGTATACATAGCTTGATGACTCGACTTTCGGGGGCCTTCGCGCGTGGTTGTCCTTTCTGTCCAAGCGTTCCTTGAATAAATATCGTGTTTTTTGCCTCAGCGTAAGCGGAGCCGACACGACTTGTCGCGTCGCGTCGTGTCGACTCCATATATGTAAACAAGCTCGTCTATGTGTGAACCCTCGTTTATATTCCCTTCAGGAATAAGGAGCGAGGAGGATGCGTATGCAACTCAGACAATAATAATCTTCACATACACGTACACTCTCGATCTGTGTTTTATTTCTTTGAATTCTTAACGTGCCCGTCCGCCAAGAAAACACCGCTTCAGCCAGAGTGGAACACCAATGTCGTTTCCACTCCCTCTTGTAGAACGTAGCCTCAGCGACATCTACCGGGAGAGAGCGTCGCCACGATTCAGAGCTCTGACCAACTCCGCTTTTTTGTGCACATTTCTTTTTTGGGTGCTTTGCTGTTTGTTTTGCCTGGAAAATACTCTATGACGTAGGAAATAGGCAGCTATGCTCAACTTGATTGTGAGGCACATCTCTCAGTTGCACTTTGCGATTTGTTTGTGTGGCAAAATAAACAGACTTCACACTTAATCCGTCGTACGACATCCCGAAGGCAGCTCTAGATCCTATTTCCTCAAAGAGCCAGTGCATATTATGCGATCTACCTGTATCTTTTTAAACTAGCCTCCACATGGTTTCTGGAGCTGACTTCCGCCTCCGTTTAGCATGTACTCAGGTTATTTAGTTAGATGCTTGTTGTAATATGAGAAACAATTAAAATCACATTGTTCTTGCAAACTTAACTCTCGTGATCTACGTCTTGATGTTGTAAATTACGGAATGAACAAGAAAACAACAGTAAATGATACTTAGCGAATCATGTGAACATTAAGCGAAGGGAAGTACAGAAATGTAGGCACTGGGACGGATTAATTTGTGAAAGCTTACAAACAGCAACCTTTCTAATCAAATAAAATCAAAAGAAGCTTTATTTTATAATTCAAGGCAAATTTGTACAAAATATTTGAACCGATCGCCTACACGGCTAGTGTCCGGTCCAATACAAAACAAGACATTTAGGCAACCGCATAAATATGTAAAGTAAAAAAGAAAAAAATTAAAACAGAGAAATAAGACAGCAAAAGCATCCAGTGTCCGATCGGATGCAAAACAAGGCGTTTGTGCAAAGGTATAAGGAAGCTGCACTACAAGATTTTCAGCAAACTATACGCGGGGAATTCAGACAAAATGCAAACACAGAAACACAAAAGAGGTATCACATCATTGCTTGATTATGCAAGAAATATAATTTCGAAGACAGTTTAAAATTTCTGGCAAGCTTGATTTCCAGTGGCAATGTGTTCCAGACTTTCGTCCGAATGAACTCAATATCTCACCGTACGTGTTGTGATGGATCGGAAGATTAAAATTACTGTTGGCAGCGTGTCTTGTGTTGCGAACAGGCAAAGTGAATAAGCTCATCGGGAGTGGAGAGTTAGTTGTTAACATGCAATTTACTAGAAAGGAGATTTTGTAGTCGCGTAGAGCGGAAAATTTTAGTACTGGAATTTCTTCAAACAGATTGTTGCTTGGATGAAGCAATGAAGAAAATGTTATAATCCTTAGTGCTCGTTTCTGTAAGCGTAGCGGAGGTGTGGGATAAGTTGAGTATGTGTGCCCCCATGATTAGCCGCAATAACTCAGGTGACAATGAACAAATGAGATACTTTGTGCAAATTAGAGGCTCTGCCGCCAACTAGCGAAAATAAATTTTGTTTTATACTCTGCTAATGTAATGGTGCTTCGTAATAAAAGCATGGGAAAGCCTCTCAGGTAGTATATAGCCCCAATGGTTACAAGTGCAAGCCGCTTGCACGACAGGTGTTTGAGTGGTCGCAGTTGAGCCTTGTAACCAATCATGACAAAATATGTGTATAATGAAATAACAGTCTTATGCCGCCAAGAAGAAAATTCTTCACAATGTTTATTACCATTTCGTGGGCCAGAACTGTGAAACAAACTTTAGAAGAAGCTTAAAGTGCTTGAAACCAAAACGTTGATTCGGTTAGCTTCAAGCAACCGTCCTACGTCGTCGCATGACCTTGTTGCTACCCTTCTCAAAGGAAACGCTACATTTGTTTGTTTGTGACCAGAGCCTCTGATAAATGCGCCACCAGCGATATCCATTTTGCTCTAAGCCTTGGAATGTTGTGGCCTTCGCATCAGTCGAAGGGTAACAGGGAGAACGATATGGTCCCCAAAGGAGCAGGAAAGAAATAAAAAAGGCCGAAAAGGAGGATGTTCTCCACCACCCGGCTTGCATTATTTCTTTGCGCTATTACCGTTCCTCGAAGGTGCGTGGAATAAGGTATGATGTCAATAACAGCGCCACCCCAACTCTCTAAAGTGAGCGGGCAAATGGTAGAGGCTACCATTATGGCTGCCGTTAGAGGTCACGGACACCCTTCGCTGACTGCTCCGAGGCACGAAACAAAATCACCAACGCGAAGACCACGCAGAAGAACCTTGATATCTGAGCGTAAATTGTTAATTTCTACCAGGTTACCTGTACCGTACGTGTTGCGGTAAAGTGTTTCCTTTAATCTGCTCCTTCTTGGCTGTGCTCTTTTCTGTGCTTGTATTCGATTTGAAGGTGTCGATGTTTCATTACCTCTCCCATTATATACGCTTCGCAGAGAAAGGCAAAAATCTTTCGGTCTAATTAAGGGAATCCATAAAAGAGTGAACTGACAAAATGTTATGCCTTAGTGAAAAATGGGCTGTTGCCATTGGCCGAGCAAAAAAATTGTTTCCCTTCTCAAGGTCATAAGTTTCAAGAAAGATGATTTCCTTACGACAAGAAATGATGCACTTTCGATGCTCACATGTCGTAGAACGAAAATAGATCGACGGATATTGCTTCTTTAATATAAAGAAATATAGTACATTGAAACTAACACTGCAGAATATTTGAGCCGCTTCCAGAAGCTACGGTTATTGGCCCTAACGTTCAGTTTTACCAGCATATCATTTGAGCAGACGACTGCTCGTTATACATTTAACTAATCCAAACTGAGGCACGTTTATTAAAGAAATGTACTGAATACCTATCCCTTGTTACGTAACGTTCGTATTGTGGGTCATGTAATTTGTTAGGGCTTCAAAAATCCTCTCACTGGTGGCAGCCATTGTTGGATATCCTTGATGAGTTTCCCCTGAGTGCCAGGACAGACTTCCTGCTAACCTTAAAAGCATTAATATGAGGCCTGACAAGAAATGGCCAGTTGATTCAATCTAGTAGGTCTAAGCACCGAGTCGTGGCGCAGCTTTCATCCACACTTTTGTGATTGCACTCTGTGTCGAAGAATGTGAACGCGGAAAAAAGAAAAAAAATGTGTGTACAAAAAGACACCAATAAAGGTTGTTGTGATTTGGCTGCGTCCTGTGAAACCTCATGCCTTGGACGCTGTACACCGGCAAGAGAGTTCCTTGCTGTGGTGCCGTCCGGGCACAACCTACAAATCAAATCAAATCCAATTTATTCAACATCACTGATGAAGGAGGGCACAGTCAAAAATCCAGTCAGTGGCTTGACAGGGAATGTGCCCACGGTACAAGGCAATAGTAGCACGCTCACTTCGACAGACCGCTATTTGTCAAAAAATAAAAAAATAAATATAATATTGAAGTGCGCACTTCCCAAGAAAAATAAATGTACAAAAAATTACAAGTGCAGTGCAGTTTAGCATAGTGTTCAGCACATCTGTAGACGTGCCCTCTAAAAAAATCGAGAACATTTATACAAAACCATCACAATATACTTTATAAAACAATATATTGCAATATATTGCTTGAGAGTCATTAAAAATGCTTGGAGGAAAGCATTCGTTCTTTATTTCACTTTCGAAGACTGAATTTTACGAGACCACTGGATTTAACTTTTTTAACCTTTGCTAAGAACGGAAGACTGGCACAACGTGGGTATAAAATACTGCGGAAAATCGTAGTGGCATTCTTCCCGGGATCATGATATACTATTTTTGAAAATTCCATCCCAATTTCAGACTTGTTGATGAGCTCAGTTTTCAGAATTTCGTTCTCTTTTCCTTTCCTTCAAATGCCGTTTTCCGTGCAAACGTTCAATAGCGAGCAGCTTCGCATTGAGTCGCCAATGTCTGGTGCGTGCCGTGCTGTTTAGTACAAAGAAATCACACAATCTGAAAGATGAACTTAATGTGTCCCTATTATTCTTTGACTTCTATCAGAGTCATTCTACCATAGTATCAACTTGTGGCATATACTACAGCGCAGCGGTTGAAGGTGTGTGCAGGCAGGCCTTGATCTTGAAGTTGGGATAGCAGAAACGACACAGTGACTGAACATTCACGACAGCGCAAATTATCGATATGCTACAAGCATTAAACCGAACTGCTGGAGACCATGAATGCTTTCATGCCTGGTACAGAATTTATTAGCACACTCAGTTCGGTTGGTAAAGAGTTCAAATGCTCTCTCAGGCAGCGACGGATGACATCGATGTATAGTATAGATGAAAAAACTGAAAACACTTCACAGCCACTACCTCAAAATGCCCGTTCTCCACCCCTCCCCATCTTTCCAAATTTGAGTAGTATAAATTTTGTTCGGGCCTAGTTTCGTTCCAGCGTTGCCTAACATAAGCTCTGCAGCAGAACCTCAGCGTGATCTCGCATCAACAAGGTGAAGCTTTGATCCAGGTAGGCTACCAGAGCCCTGGGAAATTGTTGCGACGCCTAGGTCACTGGTTAATCTCTTTCCCAAACTACCCTGAAAGCAACAAGTAAAGAGTTTCGAAGCATTGCGTTTACGATGGCGTCGAAGCAGCTTTCGTTTCAGGAAAAGTCAGAAGAGCGGCGACTTTCATCCAAAATAACCCCAGTTACTTCGATCCTTCACACAAGACAGGATGAGATTCTTGCTTGGGGTTGGTATGTCTGGAGTAATGCTTTCGCCGCACTAAAGCAATGTCCATGATCACATTCCATGAATATCCATATGATAGCCTTTTTTTTATCTCTACTCTCGTTACTTTTAAAATTGACACGCCACACTGTAGCAGTGATTAGCGTATTCGACTGGTGAGCCCAAGGTAGCAGGTTGAAACCGGCCGCGGTGGCCACGTTTCGATGGAGGCGAAACGCAAGGCACCCGTGTACTATGCGGTATGAAAGCACGTTAAAGAACCGCCTATGTAGTTTAAATCACTCTGATTACTCCGAAGCCCGCCATTACGGCGTCCTCATAGCCCATGTCACTTTGGGACGTTGAACCCCATATACCACACTATACTCCTTTTATCCGCTTCTCATGTGTAGGTTAGAAAAATAGGTGTAATGCATGGTTAATCTTTTTGCTCTTTTTTTTTTCGTCATGCCAGAGTCAAGGGGCGACTGACTGAGAGATATGTGCTATAGAAATTACACCGTAGTACCAGTGTGAGCATGAGTACCTCCAGTTTCTTTAAAGAAACCGGAGCTCGTGAAAAGCTTGCCCCGACGAGTAAATTCACGAACATTCAGCACCTCGCGAGAGCTTTTAATTAAAGGTACATAGTAAGTAGGCGCAAGAATCTGTTACAAAGGGAGCAAGAGTTCACAACTTCACGAATAAATCACCGACATCCCACTAAATGCATGCAAGTTGGCGAAAAGGTTGCCTTGGTTTTATGGTGTTTAACGTCCTTATGAAGCTATGAGGCACGGCGTAGTGGAGGGCTCCGGATAATTCCGACCACCTAGGGTGCTTTAACAAGCACTGAATTTGCACAATACACGGGCCTCTAGCATTTCGCCTCCGTCAAAATGCAACTGCTGTGAACGGCAAATGCGGCGACAAGCGAGAATACGATAGTTAAACGAGAGCTCGGGAAGAAAAGGAGAAGAAGAAGCAGTTCAAACAAAGGAGGAATTCTCCATAAGGAACGCAGAAGCGGGCGTGCTATTGGCCGCTGAGCTTCTGAAAATGTCAAGCCACCTTTCACGGAGCGCTCAGGCTGATCCGAATGCAGCACGTCAAGGCGACAAATGTCACAGCGACAATAGAATAAGAAGTACAAAGCGAGAAGTGACCTTCGGATCGCAAATGTCGTGCCCCTAATATGTTTTCAATAATTAATAGCTTGCTGGCAGGTGCCTTTATTGGAGATTATTGTATAGCTAGGTGTACCTATTAAGCTGAGGAGAGCACCAATTAAATTGGCTTCTAACATGAAGTGAAATTTGTGCTGAATTTTTAGCAAGTTTTCTGAAGTTGAGCGCCAGATTGTCGAAGACGAAACATTCAAATATTTATAGCCACGGGTGTCTAAATCGCGTCTTGCTATTACGACGACCATGTAACTGAAATATAGTGAATTTATAAGAACGCAGGCACTAAACGCTCAAACTGCATGTTTCTTTGCCTGTTTGCCTATCATTTAGATTAATGCATTACAGTTACTCGGAATACTGCAGAGAAAAGTGACTGGCGACAGGCGTGGTTTGCAAAAAGGAACGAAAAAAATAATGAACCGTGCCGTTTCTTAGCAGACCTGAATAAATGCGTTTTAAAGCATCAAGATCATCAGCCGACTTGCGTCAACTGCAGGTAAAAGGGCTTTAACATCCATTCACTTATCCTGTGCAGAACCTGGCCATCCACCTTACGCCTGCAGTTTTCCCAATTTCATCTCTCCGCCTGAGTCTGTACCCCCATGCTATGTTTGTTTTAATCTGTTTCGTTACCTTTCCTGGACTGTCGGTTATCATGACTTCGCATTTAAATGTTCTTCCTATGACTACTTCTCCTTGATTTCGGATAGGACGACATAAGCTGGAGAGTATTACTTGACCCACTCTACTCACTGCCTGACTCTAAGCGTTAACGCTACCATTAACCTGTACACAGCTCGCTGCGCTGTGTTCACAGTTCAGTCGCAAGTTTTTAATCAAGAAGTGCTTTTAGCTTCCGCTGTCGACGCTCCGCAGGTGACCTTGGAGCCAGGACGGAGGGAGAGACCGAAGATAAACTGGAAGGAAGTTTGGCGAAACTTACAGCTAACCTCTGGTCCGGTGGCGTCATCCATCAGCAAGGCCGGCTCAAATTTGTTTTTCTTTGACGTGGTGGTCACCGGAAGCGGTGACGGGGGAATTCTGCAGCGGTGAATATCCAAGCGTTCTGTGCAGCACATGCTGGCACCATTCCCTCTTCTTCGGCACATAAAAAGTGGTAAAGAAATCTGCACGCGTTGTCGCTCTCAGTGAAGAACAGCTGAGGAAATAAAGGAAAAAAATGAAAATTGGTTCTTGAGGAAAGAAAATGACGTAGTAACTGCCTCGCATATCTCAGTGGACACTCCAATCACGCCATAAGGGAAGGGATAAAAGAGAGAGTGAAAGAAGAAACGAAGAAAGAGGTGCCGTAGTGGAGGGCTCCGGGATAATTTCGACCACCAAAGCAAAGTGGCTGATGAGGGGCGCTCCCAAAGGCTCGTGTGCGGCTCTCAGTATTTATGGGTCGTCCTAAAATACTGCACGCCTTTCCTGCAATGTATTTCATACACCTACTCCCGACGACGAGATATGATGTGTGAATTTATGGTTATCCCCCATAACTCTGCCCCATAGGTGAGTACTGGTAAGATACAACTCTACAAGTAGGTGGCTATTCATGACCTGAGAGTAACTGCACAATGGGCTCCACTCCATTCGTATTTTCCTAGCAATTTAACTCTCACTGTCTTAAACTGCTGCCATTATTTACCTTAGACATCTATAATTCCTTGCTACTTTCAATACTACTGCTAATAGTCAACTGATAGTTTGCTTCCCCACCTTTGCAGTTATTTAACTGTAGTAAGAAGTCATTGCCGTGGCTTGTCACCAACCAAAGCCTTGGCTGCGAGGGCTTGTAAATAAGCGGTGGCGTTATCAATCGTCCGTAATGACCGCAACTGTTTCTCAGAGTTACAAGTCTCATCGTACTCCACATTTTATAGATCACAACTACTGGCGCTCGAGGCTTGCCAGTGCAGCGCCTAATAAGGACAGTGGGTCATAGATGACCGACCGATAAAAATCTCAGCAATGCCTATTAGTCTGCACACCGAATTGCCTTCAAATCGGAGCCCACAGTCTCAACTCAATAAGAATACTACCAGGAGAAAGGACGTTCATCATTTCAGAGAGAAAGCATAAACTTCCAGCGATTCACGGAATTTAACAAGGCACGGACATAGTTTCAAAACACGCAGTACAAGAATTGCAAAATATAAACATAGAAATAGATTCATTTCGACATCTTGGCCAATTAGCGGGAGTCAGGTGGTGGCTGCGGCCGCACGCGACCGCGCCAGTTGGGGCCCAGCTTTTCCTCCGTGATGTCAGGCGCCGGCGCAGCGCCCCTAGCGGGAGGAGCGGGAGTCAGGTGGTGGCTGCGGCCGCGCGCGACCGCGCGAGTTGGGGCCCAGCTTTTCCTCCGTGAGGTCACGCGCCGGCGCAGCGCCCCTAGCGGGAGGAGCGGGAGTCAGGTGGTGAATTGGGGCCCAGCTTTTCCTCCGGCTGTCGTGACGTCACGTCACGTGGTTGCGCTAAAGGTCAATGGTGGCTGCCCGGCCGCGCCCAAGGGCTGAACTGAGTGATTGCAATATGCAACGCATAAAAGAAAACACATCCTGCAGCAGCGTTATGTATCAGTCACTTTTAAACTGTGACAGTGGTTCCATCTTTTACTACATTGTATTTATTTGTTCCTCGCGCTTCGAAGCAATGCTGTTGCTGTTACGAAGAAATGCCGCATTGGGCCGGCCATGGTCAGCAAATGGGCTATTGTTCTGTGTATGCACTTTTTTCTCCATTACACCTCGTGTGGTGTGCGTGCGTGCGTGCGTGGGCGCATTTTCAAAATTTCTCTCTTGTTTTCTCAAAAGGCTGCTGTGAACGAAAAGATTCAATGTTTTAAGCAACGCACATAAAGTGTAACCTGTCTTTCCATAGCCACAATTCTTTGTAGGAATTACCGACCGCGCTGTAATATCTGCACAACCGACCCGACACATAGACTCTATAGGTAACGCATATTAAATGGCTGAAGTCTGTTTTCCGTTTGTTCACAGTGCATAGCGCAAATAGTCCACATATCGCACGTAAATAAATCAAAGTGCATATCGCACCAAGTTGTTTTGCTTGCTTTCATATTGTGGTTATTAATTCTTGAAAAGCATCTTATTTCGCTTATCACCACCACAACAAGATTTCCGAATTTTATAATTCCCTGTAACCCAACAGCACGCATCTTAACAACTTCGAAGATACCTTAACATTGTTGTACAGTTTTTCCTTTGTTTTTCTTTTAACATGCCAGCAAGTGTAATGGCGACCGCTACATTTATTGTATTTGTTTATTTTGTGTGTGTATGTGCCGAGTGCAGTTTGCTTACCCCCAGGGAGGAAGGCCCTCGTCAGGCACCACGCCTTTTGGCCTCCTTCCTGAAGTGTATGAAACACACTTCAAATAAATACTTTTCAAACTTTTCAAACTACAAGTCTAGAGCTCGATTAACTTTCAATATATGATTCTCCTTCTATCCCAGCGAGCAGGAAAATTGTACGCTTCTGGAAGCTTCGCAAAGCTTCGCACTGGTGCGCGCGGTTCGCTCCGAGCTTAGCGAAAGCCGCTTTGCAGCAACATCGAGCGTTTCTTTCCCTCCTTCCCGTCTCTGTCCTCCTCTCCGCTTTGCTCTCCTACGGTCTTTCTCTCTCTCAGTCTCGCCCGATTTCTTTTGCTCGCCCTCTGCGCCTGCCGAAAGGGTCGTTTGTTCAATCGATCTTCGGCAGAGACCGAAGACCGTAATTAACCTGCGCTCAACGGGCTAAATGTCGGAGAGAGTTGTTTCACTTGCCTCGCCTTCTCCATCACAGCGCCAGCGTCCAATTCTGACAACACGGCATTCTGCGTGATCAAACTGAACTCCGCCTCTTCGCAACTTTCGATTTCACTCTTTTTTGCCTTTTTCTTCTTTCCTCTGTGTATGTGTGTGGAAGAGAAGGTGTGTGTGTGTGTCTAAGTCCGTGTCCACGAAACAACCGAATTGAGGCTGCGAGCTCTGTATTTTCTTGGTTGAAGGCACGTCTGTAGGCGCATCCCAGTCAACCCCGGTCATTGCTTCCACGCAAAATTGTACAGAACAAAATGTAAATAAAGATGGCTGAGTTCGGGCGTCGGTCTTTGCTCCGCGATCCAGGCACCCCCATCGCTTGTACGCTTGTTGTCAATGCACGACCACCTATGTTGACAGGCGCGGTTTTTGGTTTGCTCTGCCCCCCCCCCCCCCCCCTCCCCCTTGACCCTCCTCCTCCTTCAGTTGGGAACAACGAGATGAGATAGACACGTCTCGGTGGAATGAAGGATCAGTGATCTCGTCAGCTTTGGGTGTCTGTATATCATTTTGTTTCTATCGCTTTTAGAGCCTTTTTCCTTCCGGTCTTGCGGTCTACGTCCTCATGCCTGCTCCGGAGTCATACGTGGGCGGCTAACGGAGTAAAGGATGCTTCGAGAAATCCAGGGCTCGACGAGAGATAAAATGGCCGGAAGGGATGCAGTCTGCGACCAGCTTATGGAGAGGCACACGTCCGGGACCAAAGTTTGCCTGAGCGATGGATAGAAGAGAAAGTAGCATTGACACTGAGACACAGGAAGAAATGAAAACCAGAAAGGAAAGTTAGGACAGAGATTTATGTGACAGCGAAAACGAAAGTTAGTCGTAAATACCAGATGATGGAAGACGACAGGCGGGATGCGGCGCGTTTCTCTCTTAGCATTCGTTCTTTTTATTGTGGACTTTTCTTGTTTCCCATCGACATTCCAGAGCGTGTTTGTGGCTGGTCCGCGTGATCTGAGCTACGATCCGCCCTTTTCGGAACGGTTGTCACATCACAGTGCTCACACTTGACTTTTTGATATCGAAAAATTTTCTTTCGAATATCGATTCACTCATGTGTGTGCACTGCACAGCTCACTGAGATGACAAACAAGGTGCACGCTAACCTGAGTAACAATTAAGGCCATCTATTTATTTAGTGGGTTGTACTGTTATACATAACCCCGTGCAGCGTACACACCTTGCGTTGCCATGTAGTTAAGGAGGACAGGTTATTATCATTAGTCAGGTGGAGCTTGGAGGAATAGTACGATGAAGAGGAAGCATCCGTAGAATAGTAATAAGGAGATGGCCAGGATAGAAGAAAGTAGCTTTAGCTTTTATGGGCACTCTGTGAGAGTGTACGTAACGGGTCAGTGCCCCCACTATTTCTCGAGTCTGGTTTGGTTTGTTTTGGGTTTATGAGGGTTTAACGTCCCAAAGCGACTCAGGCTATGAGGGACGCCATAGTGAAGGGCTCCGGAAATTTCGACCACCTGGGGTTCCTTAACGTGCACTGACAGTACACGGGCCTCTAGAATTTCGCCTCCATCGAAATTCGACTGCCGCGGCCGGGATCGAACTCGTGTCTTTCGGGTCAGCAGCCGAGCGCCATAACCACTGAGCCACCGCGGCGGCGTATTTCTCGAGTCTACCTGCACACTTCTTTTGTTTTTAGTAAAAAAAAGTGTTTAAACGGTGGAGAAATACAGATACAAAAAGCGTGGTCGCCATATGTAGCGCTGCAATAACAGCGAGAAGTCGAATATAACTGGTCTCGCTACCGGATCACCTCATTGATGTTAAACTTCTGCTGCCAGTATTTATTGTTGTTTTCTCCTTCCAATAGCCTTAATAAATAACGTCAACGTATATAATGAGACGAAAGGAGTAGTTGTTGCAAGTGTACAACTAATTGTTGAAACAGCTGCTCTCAAAGGGACGTGATAGTTCACGCGTGGGCTCCTTTCTCCTCAGCCGACGTGACGTTCACCCTTTGTCAAAGGTTTGTTGAGGACCTGGTTTGCTACCTTGCCATATGACGAAACTCTTGCGGCTCCTTTCGAATTCACGACTCCCACAGATACTGCAGGATGAGGGTAGCTGTCTTTAACACTTAAGGGGATGAATAGCTGGAGTCGCTTCGCGATGTTAAACCCCCATAAACCCTAAACCAAACCGCATGTCAATTTTGTGTATGCTTTGTATGTGTGTAACAAGTATGTGCGTGTGATTTTTAATAAAACTGAGCAGTTGCTCTCACTATAAGGACATTTCGAGATGTGGCGATGCAAGACAAACCACAGTGTATGGTCTAGCAGGAAATCATGGCCTAATGGCCAGCATAAACTTCGACACAGCGGCACTTGGTAACATACGCTGGAAGACCCGTCGAAGTACTTGTATCGACTCACATACAGGCTACCTCCCTCAAAATCTCTGTGGTGTACAACAAATAAAAAAAACTGAGATCCCAAAAAGAGGACTGTCTTGCAGTGGTATCCAGAGGCACTAACCGAGGGAACCAGTTCATGAACGTTTTGTCGTAATGCAAGCTGTATCCTCAAGGACCACTTCTTTTTTGCCGAGATCAAAGAGGCTAATAAAAAGTGCCTTTCTTGTGCCACTCTTGTACAGGCTCGCAAGAGCATTTTTCTTTTTACTTTTGTTTGAACGCTTACGCAGCCATTCTTTTAAGTTCGTCTCTCACAGACGCTTCCCGGTGCTTAGCGCCTTCTCAAGACGAAGTACTGTGTAGTTTGGGAAACTAGGGAGCTAAAATATTGGGCTGAGTGCGTGGCTTCGTGGAAGGGGGGGGGGGGGGGGGAGGTGTAGGAGTACTTCTGTCAGTTAGTATTTTTTGCATATTAAAGTGTCTCGAACATTCAGCGTGTCTGGAATGTTTTCCTCTCTTTTCAGCCTTTCAGCCCCATACCCAATAAGTAGTTTTGCCGGAGTATGCTTCGCGCGAAAGCGCCCACGGGTTTTCCGATACTCTCATCTTGCGATGCATTCAGCGTACATCACTCAGCCGCAGTCACATGTAATTACTTTGAAACCCTTGCGTATCATTTCTCATGCGAAATTCCACGTTTTCTTGTTTAACTTTTTTCTCTTAAAATCACACTGGGCATTTCCCCGACGTCACATGTATCAGCTATGATCACAGGATGTATCTACTTCCCATTTATAAGCACCAAAAGCTGTATCACTTATTGGCGTTAACCGGGGCGCTTAGATTTGACTAGATGGAGAGAAAGCTTCCCGACTGCATTGCGTAGAATAACTTTGTGTAAGCGACGTTATAGCCAAAGTCTTGTGATAAAGAGATTGAGCCTTGAAAGGCGACGTTTTGCATGGCAGTTCAGACATGGAACGATTTCTGGTCTTTAAATTTATAGGCTATTCTGCTCGTTTGCGTCTGTACTTTCGAGCTCGTATATTTCGTAATACATCAATAGGCGTGGTATTTGTTTGGTAACTATAAAAGACGCATGCCAGTGTTTTTCACAAATGGGCAGTTTGCGTCAGCGTACATGATCACAAGTAAAAACCCAATATGCGGCCAGCGTTTGTGTGAAAATAGTGCGAATTCGGCAGTGTGCATAAGCGAAGAACATTTTGTACACCGAGCTCGCATCTGATAAATATTGCGGAGTCGTTCGCTGGTGCGTGCGCGATTGAACCTGAGTGTTTTAATCGTTAAAAGAAAACGAACATTTACAAACTTGAAAATTGTGCACCCTATTACGTCACTTCCTTTTTGGCTCGTCAAATGGGGGCGAATTTTCGTAAAATATTGCGCAGTTTTGAACGGTGTTAGTTTAACGTGATAAGGACACTGTGCAACACAAGTCCAGCTTTCTCGGGCAAAAATTATGAAATTTGCAAAATTGTAAGTCACTGTAATGAGAATATGGTAGGTAATGGTACAATATCCTGATATGAAGCAAAATCTTTGTTTTAAAGTGTTTCCAGCGATCGCATGGAACAGTTAAGACTGCCATTCTAGAACACATGGTGAAAGCTTTTGACGATGGCAAAAGCGTGATTAGGAAAAAAAAATACAATACCGCCGTCGGATGATCTGCGGATATATTGATTGTTATAGTGAAATCTTACATTCTATGAAAAAATTGCGTTCATGAACAGTTTCCCGCTCAAAAATGCTTTGGTCCAGAATTGCTGGGTATGTTAGTGTTTATTGTTCTGCCACTGGATTTCACCTGTGCGTAAAGGGCGTAAATTCGCTGCAAGTGCAAAGTTCCTTCATAAAGCTACCCAAGAACAACAAGACGAGGACAGTAAGTGTCGTTGTCACTGTCATGCAAACGCAATGGAAGGAAAAAGAAAAATACACCCCACAGCTTTAACAAATATTTCAGGAGTTTTAGGTTTTTGCAATCTAGGGAAAGCGGTCCAGTTCGAAAAAAAGCGAAAAGAAAAACATGATGTGAACACTAGCGCACGTTAACCGCTAGTGTAACGCTAAAACTCGGTGATATCATCATGAACCCTTAATCCCCTGCAGGCCTTAATCCCCTGCTTAGCTATGCTGCCGAAGGTAAACGCCTACGCCCAGTACTTAATCCTGCTCACCGATCTCCTTATTAGTCCCACGCACGGCCTAGAAAAAAAAGGACCCTAAAAGATAACGTTACCAGTCACCGTCGTGTGCAGGAGGGATGATTGCAGAACCCGCGCATTCAGCGTGGCATTCGCTGATTTCTTTATTATGCCACGGGCTCATGAACAACACAGCGAAGACAACAGCATGCCTCACTGCTTAATTTGGAACTTTCTGCGCATTAACAGTATGCTTAGGAATGAACTGCAACTTGACTAGAGAGTGCAATTTATGTCAGATGTAACAAAAGTTGCAGGTTTAAGAAGGTACACCTTCGTATAACGTCTTAGAGCTCGGTGATTACTGATCAGCCAAGCGGTATGAGCACTTACGCCTCCCCTAAAGCTTCATTTCTCTATAAGGAGAGGGGAAACCCAGTCTTCACTATTAAAGTGCTTGTGGCCAAAACTTGAACTGAGGGGCCGTAATTGTTCCACTATACAGCTAACAACCCGTATCGTAGTTGCCTGTAAACATCAGTTAAGGCTGCATATCGGAAAATAAATTTCTATATTTGAAGCCCACGGATGTCGAAATACAAAAAGAAAACATTGATCCGAGGCCAGTGCGATGCCTTTTTTAGGTATTTCATTTCGCAGTAACGTCGACAGGTGGCGCATCCACCAAATTGTGTTACCGGCAAAATTTGACACCACGGATTACGTTTGCCGTTGCTGCATAGAAGACAGCAAAACGATTGATCATATTCTAATTAAGTGTAAGCCCCTCAAACCCGCAGTGTACGATGCCGCAGTCGGATACCGAGAAGCACTGCGGTTTCAGAACAGCCAAGACATGCTCAATTTTAAAATGGTACAGACAAGTATCACACGACTAGAGGACTAGTGGACTAGTGGAGAAGGTAAATCAATCAAATCAGTTCATGCAATGGCTAGTAAAAAATACAGGCGAATCACCTGGGCCCTCAGCCTTCTCGGCCAGACTTCGGCACATGCATGAAATGCAAAAATAAATATAGCGAGACAACTCAGTGTTATACACAGAATTCATGTGCAGCAGTTATGGGATAGTTATATAAAAATAAAAGCGAAATAGTCAAGAAATTATGCAATAGTTAGGAGAACAAAAAAGAACTAAAGCATCGAAGAAAACACGGGTTTATAGTGGAGTCGAATATTGCTGGCTTCGGAAATTTTTTTTTATTTCGGCGGCTCACAATGGACCTATTTTGAAGTTAGCAGGCAGTTGTTTCCAAATTTTGCCAGTGGCATATGCGATAGCTCTTTTACCTCAAACATTATTAACAACTGGAAGGTTAAAACGACAATTAAAAAAAAATCCTAGTCGGGAGTAGTTTAGAAACGGGAAGGAAATCGGCAAATAATCCGAAGGTACTGAACACGCTAGGAATTAATTGCTAGGTGACGCTTGTCACCACCACAATACAAAAAGGAGGCTGATAATTATGTATCGATCTGCTTATCTGGAAGGTGGGTGGTGAAAAAGAGAAAGCGTGCAACAAGGATTGTCCACAAGTGAAAGGGAGCGGAGGTGGAAAGCACCGGGAAACGCCGAGTGCGTGACCTCCGGGTGGCATTTAAGGTGAGTGTTGATTGCATTGCGGCGGGCTTGAATCGATTCTCGCGTCTGTCTTACTATGTGCTCTAGGTTAAATCTGAACTGAGTGATGAAAATGTATTAAGGGGATCTTCTATGTGAGGTCGGAAAAAGAAATGGTTGGTTGGTTTTTGGGGAAAGAAAATGACGCAGTATCTGTCTCACATATCGGCGGACACCTGAACCGCGCCGTAACGGAAGGGATAAAGGAAGGAGTAAGAGAAGAAAGGAGGAAAGAGGTGCCGTACGTAGTGGAGGGCTCCGGAATAATTTCGACCACCTAGGGATCTTTAACATGCACTGACATCGCGCAGCACATGAGCGCCTTAGCGCTTTGCCTCCATAAGAACGCAGTCGCCGCGGTCGGGTTCGAACCCGGCAACTCCGGATCAGTAGACGAGCGCCCTAACCACTGAGCCACCGCGGCTGGTTAAAGAAGTAGAGGAGAATATAGCTTATGTTAGATTCGGTGAGCATGAACTGCACCTCAGGGCCCTTTTAAAACGAACGCCAAGTCCCCGCTCGAAGATTTCGGATGATTTGCAACATTGTACGAGAATCGTTGCGCGATAGTCAATGATACATAACGCTTCAAGCAGTTTCTTTAACTTTCATCAGGCGTCCGCTACCACTGACCTGAGAAAGAGGATGCGACTTGAAATGCCGTTATGCAAGCGGGCACCTTTATAAAGCGGATCTTCTCTATGCCTTGCTGAATAAAATGGGGTCTCTTGTGAGTGTACCGACTGCGCAACAAAACCTATGAAATTTTTTGTTGTGTTCGGTTCTGGTTTCGTATGGTGGTCGCTTTCTTCGCGTATGAGTACATGTAAACTGTGTCGACAGGTTTCCGCGTAGACAGCTCGAGTTATAAAGTTTGTTTGTGCATCTGTCTCTGGCATGTCATTTTCTTTTGCAACGGGAGCTGATGCAACAGGGATTTCAAATATACAGTTATTCAACATGGGAACTTTTTCTTCTCCTTAAGTTTAAAATATGAGTCATGCCCACTTCGGAGAGCTCGTGGAAACACAGAACGCTTGCAGGCGTATATCATAGCGCTCTGGCACGACACGACCCGTCGTTCCGGCCATAACTGTATTATTTATTAGTGCGGTGCGGGGTGAACTTTATCAGCGCAATGCCACGGATGCTTTAAAGCATTCGTGTTACGAAGGCATAGTTCATTTTCCCCCTTCTCTTCACTCTCACCATGGGTGCTTCCCCGTCACGCTTCATACGGCCAAGAATCAGGGTGACGAGCACTGGAATTTTCCTGAGACAACTGAAGCATAGCTTGAGTAAACCAGCAATAACAGGAGGTCGCCGGGTGGGTCCTTAATTCTGCAGTGGACTCGGTTCGGCGGGAGACGACGGTGATCAGTATCCTCTTAGCTTATAATCCCCTCACTACTTCTTCCGGCTTAGTAAAGAAGAAGGTATATATCTGGTTCATGAAGGCGAATGGTTGTTCTCTTGCATATTGCTTTGCCTGTTCCCTTGTACACTGAAACCAGCCCCAGCAATTAGGTTAGAATGATTCAGTTCATAGGCGCAGGTTCTGTGTATGTCCTGAGAAAGCCTCAGAAGTCGCTCGCAATTTAGGGCCATCTGTTGCATCCTAACCTCACCGCAACAGTCAGGAATTCCTGCTCGATGTTGATCGCACCGAGGCTCTCTCTCCGTTCCACCGGCCAGCTGCGACGTGGCACAGAGCCACCAGGGCTGCGAGGACCGAACCTGAGCGGGGATGCTGACAGCGGCGCGTGCGTATGCCGCCTCTTCCTTCATCCTCTTCTCCTCCATGCGCTGCGTCCCGCCTCGTTCTCAGCTGGTCGTCGGATCGATGGGTCCCCAGCCCCGGGTCCGAACCGCTCACCGGGTGAGCACAGACACGCCTAAACCTCCTCCCTTTTCCCTATTGCCCTCCCTCTTCCTCAGTTCCAAACCCGCCGGCGCGTCTCGCCAAGGGCTCGGCTCAGAGGCTAAAAATAGCTCCGGTCCCGGTCCGCCCGGGCCTTTCGGGAGGGCGTCCAGCCTTGCTACCGTGCTGTGCCTCCCTCCCTTCCATATATCTCCCTTCTTTCCCTGGCGCTTTTGTCGCCTTCTTTCTCGTCTCCCTTTCTATCTTTCGCTCCTTTTTCTCTCTACACTGCGGCACACCTTCCGTGCACCTTGGACCCTCCTCACCCGTTTCTCCCAGTGTGGCTTGTGGCGCTGTGTTCAAAGTCCCGTCATTAGACCTGGCTGCGGCTGCGGCTACTAGAAGCACGTGCTCTTCCTCGTTGAAGTTCTTCGCCCATGGCGATGCTGAGACACACTCTGGAGGCGTGCAACGAATCTGAGGCGGGAAAACTGAGGCATGCTGCGAGTACAACATCAAGAAAAGATGAAGCTGAACCGGTACGTGGGAAAATGATGGGATAGGAGACCTCTGGCGCCGCTGTGACAAACCTCCGGGAGCATTTTGCACAAGCAGGCAGAAGGGCAGAGTTGGCATGTTTTTTTTTATATGGATATGTAATCTTGAATTGCTTAACTCTTCTTTCCGTTCCTTCTTATAGCCGAGGTACAGCATTAGTGCCCTGTAGATTCGAACGCTAATAGATAAATAAATCAACACCTATGCAAACACAATGGAAGCTCGCGTGCAGATGTTCGAATTCATTAGCATTAGGATGATAGAATTTCACCCACGGGTGCAGTTTCCACTCCTGCGGAAGAAACTTTGCATAGTTTTTCGTGCCGTTCAATTTGCGTGATACCTACCTCTCCCTGCCGACTTTTTTGGTTTCCATTTAGGTAGAAAAGACGGCATTAATTAAAAAGGGACAATCCTGCACCTTTCTAAAATTCGGATTGAAACCTAACCGCGACAATGACTGAAATTGTTGTGTGTTACACTCCGCAACGAACGTTGAAAATTACAAAGAATGTGAATTCAGAAAACCTGCCATTAACAAGATCTTATAAATATTGATAAGCTTAACAAGAGTTCTTTACGTTAAGGCAAACCGGGTTCATAAGCAAAAGGGAAAACAAATTAGCAGTTTGGCTGGCAGTGCCAGACATTCTAAGTGGGGAATATTCTTCGGCAGGACCGAGGGATCTGATAGGCTACGCCCATCTTACATTATGAACGCACATTATAAAGACAGTGCGAACTACTGTTTCGCCTAACTGGTTATAATTTTCAGTTGCGAGAATTTCTACGATTAAGTGTCTCTAGTAACACGCGTTTCGAGGCGAAAATGAACAGGTTAAGGAGTTTCCCGAGTCAATGCCTTTTTTTTGTGACTGATCAATGAGAATATTTCTGTACCTTGCCTCTGTGTCCTGTCAATGCTCTCGATTAAACGGCCCTGTAGCAAGCGCCTTTCGTATTTAGTGGTTCTTCCTATCGTGATAATTTGCGTTGTGCCTGTTTTTTTTTTGTCAGGTTTTCGATGTTACAGCGTTCGCCGTATTTTGGACATTATATATATATATATATATATATATATATATATATATATATATATATATATATATATATATATATATATATATATATATATATATATATATATATATATATATATATATATATATATATATTTGAAACTCCGTGGCCCCTGCTGGTTGAACTCATTAACAGGAACAACAAAGCATTTTATATTATTTCCATAGATGTACAGTGTTAAATCAAGACATGCAATGACTGCTCAGAACTACACCTCTAGCGGCACCCGCTACAATGCCACTCTTAAGGACGCATGCACGCACACACAGACACACACTCAAACGCATGCACAAAACCACCAGCAATTATATCGGCTGACGATCACCAGATATACTCCTATGTCGAAATAATTGCTACACGAACCGTTTGGAAGCATTGCCAGGCATACAATGCACTCCCATTGTTCCAGAAAGCAGTAAATCCCATTATAACGGGATCTCGGGCATAGCTTTTCAGCTAGTTTCGATGTCAGGAGAGTATGACGCAACGTAGAAACCGCCCGCACGGCAGCCAGTAACGCAGTCTCGACGGGTCTTCAGCAAACCGTCGACGCGCCGCTCCGCTCATCGACCTAATCGGTCTACGGCTGCTTCTGTTAGGCCTATGAGTAAGATGAGTGCGTACGGCCGATGATGGCAGAGCCATTGAATCCGTCTAATCGCGGCAAACACCGGCACGCGGCCGCTGCGGGCTCAATTCAACCGTTCTGCGAACCTCGGCCCCGAACTCTCAACCGCTGTCTCTCAGCCCCTGGCAGCCGCACTAATTTGCTTCCAGTCCTTGTCCACATCTTCCCCTGCATTCGCTTTACTTGTTTTTGTAATCTTCTCTTTTTCTGCTAAGCCTAACCGTGCGTTGGGTGAGAGGTTTCGCTTGAAACAACCTCTGCCGCTCTCCCACCGTCCCGTGGCAAGCGGCCGTGTTTTGCGAGACTACAGCTTGCCCCATTTAGCCGGGGCTGTACAGCGCCGCTTGAGAAAATTACTCCCGGCGAGACTTTCGAAAGCCCGGATTTTGTCTGCCTTCCTTCTGGCCGCAAATGAAATTCCGCACTCCAGCCTTTAAGGGACAATGAACCAGGCCGGTGAATGGGACGCCTGATTACGCTCTAGGCGGCGGAGCGTGACGAGATGACTGGAGAAGGTTCCTGGTTATTTTAAAGAATGTAATAATGCAGCCATCATAGCGGCGCCCTTAAGGGGATGTAAGGCTTTGAACTAGGATAAAGAGCGAGCTGCAGTCATAAAAAAAGCAACTGCACTAATGAGTGCTCCTCTTTGATAATAGAGGCCCAGTGCAAAACATTAGCCGTTCATGTTTTTGTTCCCCCATATTTGGCTTATAACAAAATCTCTTCCAGAAAGAAGTGAACTTCGCTCCGAAGCAAATTCTAGGCATCGTACGGCTTTCCCCAGATGAGATACGTACGCCCAGGAAGCAGAGCAAGAGGGATATCACATCATATTTACGACGTGTTGGTACAATTTATGGCACGAACACGAAACAAGTGACAATGCAAGACATCGTGGTCTGATTTTGACGTGCGATTTATTCCACGTTCGTGTGTAATGTGTACATCGCGTTCTATGCATCATGCACAGTAAGAGAGACAGTTTTCACCATATGTACACATTTCGTAAGAATAAAAAAAAAACGAACACAAAACATACTGGTGGCGCCATTACCGGCCAATATTGCAATTAAACTGCGTGCTTCGACTCACATTTTTTCATCCCGGATCTCAGAGGCTAATCTACAGCGCCATTCACTGCAAAACAGAGGTAACCAGTGTTTTCTACCACAAGTTGGAATCGGTATGGGAAATTTTTAGACTCAATGTTCTCATCCATCAAAGCGTAAACAGAGCAAGAGAATCATTTTTTTACCGTTAACCATAAACGGGCGGATTTGTCGTTGTCTCTCCTTAAGCATTAAGGGCTCCTCAAGGCAAAAGGTAGAAATAATCCCGCAGTAATAAAACACGAAGGTTTATTGGATCTTAACAATTAATAAATATTCCGCGAAATATTGAAAGAGGTGATAACTTCGGTGTTTATATTTGCTAACTATGTACTGTGTGTGTAAGGGGATACTCAGTCAGGTCTATAAACAGACGTTTCGGCTCCCGTACGGGAGCCGAAACGTCTGTTTTTGTTTTTTGTTTTCTTTGGTCGGCGCTGGGAGCCGAAACGTCTGTTTTTGTTTTCTTTGGTCGGCGCTCTTTCTTCTTCGTCAACAGAGTTAAAGTAGTGTTCGTCATGCAAAGCTGTCACAGCCACTTCTGCGCCAGGGACTCCAGGAACAGCAGGGCAGTTTTTTCTTGCTCTAATGAAACTCCTCCCGACTACCACGTTAATGCGCATAGATTTTACTGACTTTCGGCATGAAAGAGCAGTGCGGGAGCAACGTGCGGTGTCGCACAAACTCTATCACATAAATTCTGCATTCGGATAGAGCAGTAAACAGAGATAAAAAAGGCATATGTACGGCTGTTGTAGAGATAGATCAAACTAGGTAAAGCTATCACATAGACCTATACACTCAATGGCTCAGAGAAACGTTTTCAATGTCTTTCTTTTGGTTTTACCCGCGCACTAAGATAGACAGGAGCGCCGACTCTGGACTGCCGCAGTGTATTCTGAATGCGCGATTTTGCTGCACTAACACCTATCTGAGCTCTTTTCCAGAGCTCATCGTGGCGCAGTAGTCGCTCCCACCGCCGCCGACGCGGTTTGGCGCACGCTTTACCCCTTTCCCTGTCCTATCAGAAACGGCCTCATCGACGCGTAGCCTATCGACACTGCCGCGAAACGAAATGCTGTCGGGATAAGCGGATCAGCAGACGCGGTGACGTGCTAGCGCAGCGCCACCACGCAGACGGCGACCGCGGCGCATACCAGGAGCGATGCACTCTTGCATGATAGACACCTTTAGCTTATCGTGTACCGTTTCAGCATGACCATTACGGGAGTACCGGGAGCCCGCCCACCGCCACTGAGCACGCGCTGATTGGTCCGGATGCTGCAGACGCACGCGCAGCTGTCGGGTACCTGGCGCCATCTGGCGCCGTCAAGGCGATTTGCACATGCGCATTGGCTGCGCTCGGACTCCCGGTACTCCGGTGCAGGTAACGGTGACACGGTACGCTAAAGGTGTATAATAACGGAGAGAGTATCCGGAACCACAGACTCTGGAACCGCCGGAGCGGAGCCGAGTTGGGCGTGTTCTACCAGTATCAATACAGCGGATATTACAGGGTGCCTAGATGTCCGCTCGAGCTGCCGTCGAGGCACCCTAGCCGATCTGAGCGCCACCTATTAGGTGCACTGTCAAACTTTCTCCGATGTTGCAGAATTGACCCCGTCTAAAGTGTTAATTGTCGGGCTAGTTGGCACTGTAGATAGGACATATTCAAAGAGTAACAGCGAGCGTAATGAGGGAGTAATTACTCATTGGCATCCACCCAAGCGCAGCCATACGGCTACAAAAGAAAGCTGTACAGCTGTTTCAGAAACTTTGCAGTAAAAGAAAAATTCGTCCTGGTCTCCGGACAAGGACGAATTTTTCTTTAACTGCGCAGTTTCTGAGAAAGCTGTATAGCTCTCCTTTGTAGCCGTTTCGCTGCGCTTGGGAGGATACCGATGAGTAATTACTCCCTCATTACAAATCTACTCCACATTGAAGGATTCCCCTAAACATTTGACCAGTAATAACGAACGGCTCCAGGCCAAAGATGACTCACAGAGACATACATTTGATCCCCTCTTACCAATAGAGTCAGCGCTCCTGTCTATCTCTCTCCGTGGTTTTCCTTTAGTGAAGTGTTCTCCAAATATTTCTAATGTGTGAGTGAATTGTGTTCACTCCATTAAATGAAGACAGGCTCTAAAGACGCCCGCTATTTGATGAATTCCTAGAGATATCTTTCGCGATTTACTTTTTCCTGCACCCTTTCCATGCGGTGCTCACTAGCGGGTGATCCAATAAACGAGCTTTCTTCAATGTGCTGCTTTGCTTCAGCAAACAGCGTTATTGCAACTTTAGCCGAAATAGAGTTCAATTCGAGGAGATTCTCTTGTGCGAAATGCAACAAAAATGTTGGCGGGTGCGAAAAACGCAAACGCCAGCTGTCAAAGTACCCGCGAGACTTCCAAAAGTGTCCATCGTAAAAACCCAACGCGGCCCCAAATAGGAATCTTTCGCAACCTCCGCTTTGCCCGCACTTGCTCATGCATTCTAATCCTCTTTCCGAATGCGATTGCCTCGGAAAATATTGATTTTTCGAGAAGCTTTAGTCTGCCGTTCTACCACTCACTTCTGACGCCCGCTTGGCTGACGTTGGAGGCTCATCTGCTCACTATCGTAACCCATGAACCACTGGCGGCGTACCTCTACCCGAACCCGTCTGAGCTATCGTGAAATCGCGGGATTCAATAATCGAAACAAAGGAGACCCGTTCTCTTTTATTTTTATTATTGCCGCTTTCCGACGAAATACGCTTGAGCGCATCTATCGTCCAGCACTTTAGGCTCTGGCACGTGGCAGGAAATTCCGCCTCTGTAAGCGAATTTCCGCCTTTCTGGAACGCGTCAGGGGCGACCGGCCCGGGCGAAGGGGCGCTTGCCAAGCCAAACGGAGCCAAGCTAAGCCCACTCTTTCGTCAGTGTCGAGCGGAACTAGCGTGTTACAGGCCCTCGACCGCGTTGTTTCCGGTGGTTCTTGCAAGTGCACAGCGCGGAATCTCTTTTTGTTCGAAAAGCATATTTGGCGGCACGATCAAAAGCTGTTGTTTTGTCTGACACAGCTCAACATGAATTCCTTACACTACCAATCTTAGCAGTGGGTTGTGTTGCGATATGTGCTCGCTAGTACTACTTTGCGTACTTACTGCTGCTGCGTTTTTTATTCTCATGCGTATACCTGCATTTTAGTACTTCCCTCTTTCCTATGCGCGCTCTGTACTGTGTGCGTCATTCGTGGAGAATTCTCTTTCTGTCCTGTTGTTTGCGACGCTGATTTCCATACGATCAACGTTTGCTTCTTTTTGGTTTTTTTCTTCATATTTCTCCAACAGGTTGTCTCTCACGATTGTTTGATTCACCGGCTTCTGCACTAACATGTATTCCATGCACTTCCTGCAACATGAACTTACTGATCGAACAAAGCACAAAACCGAGCCTAGCAGATCGCACACTTCAGTGCTGCGAGCGACGATTCCGGTAAGGCCTACGTCACCAGCACAAACATCAGAAATGCGAGCCGCAGGCCACTCCTCGTGAATGCGATTTCCGCCACACTGCCTAGGTTTTGGGCTGTGGTCTCAGAGATCACGTTTTTGTTTCTAAAGCTGGTTTTCTTCAGCAGCCTCTGTTCATTCTGCCATTCTTACGGTGAGAGTCGACATAAAAATAATCGCAGGCGAATTTGGTGCACGTTAAAAAATTCCAGGTGGTAAAAATTAATAAGTGGGTCTTCACTATACAATGCCTATGGGACCCCTTTTACAGTTTTCAAAAATTAAACCAGACTAAATATTTATGTACATCCGATATCGTCATTAAGAATGAGTATACTAGCAACTTTTGAAGGGAGCGGTCGGGTGAATGTGCGTGCGTGAATGTGTGTGAGTGCGTGTTAAAATTTTGAATACAGGAATACCTTAAGGTGCTGCTGTGAAAATAAATGATCTATCCATTAGATGAGTAGCAAAATCTTTCTTTCAAAGGTTCTCCATCGCTCGTATCGAGCATATGAGACTGCCATAGAAAACCAACGCGGAATGTTTTTGACGATAGCAAAAACGTTAATAGCAAAAAAATGGAAGCCACTGATGGGAGATCAGGGGATATGTTGATTGTTATAGTTAAATCCTATTATATACGATAAATATGGCATTCATAAACACTTTCCCGTTAAAAAATGATTTTGTCCAGAATTGTTGGGTATGATGATGTGCATTTAATGAAGAGTTTTTGTTGAAGAATGAAGGACATATGTTGTTTTTTTAAAATATTTTTAGACCGCCGCTGGTCATCGTTGTCTCTCTGTTTGCTCTTTTTTTACTCTTATACACTCACACATCCGCGTCAGATTTCATACATTCAACTCTCTAGCTTAGGTGCGCGGTCTTAACCAAACTTGCGGTTTTGTTTTCGTCCGCGCCACAAAGCTAAGTCTGCTTGGCCCAACTCCATGAACCAACGTCCACTGTTCAGTACGCACATCTCATTTTGAAAGGCTCTTCTCTTAGGAAGCGAGCTTGCTTTGCTTTCCTGTTTTCGACACTTTTTTCGCCAAAATCTGAAGGCAGAAGCACGAAGAACCAAAATTTGTGTGCTGTCCAACACTCAATAACTTAATCCAAACTCGTTATAGTTGGCCAAAAAACACCAGTCGTAATTGGAAAGTTTCGATAGGCAGTGCCGCATTCAAAAAGATTTCTTTCTTGTTTTCTTTCAGTCACGTTCCTTTTATAGCCTGAGGGCCTCCCCGCCTTCAAACTCTTTCGACAGACACAACATTCTAAACATACCTTGTCCCGTTCTAAAAAAAAGCTGAAAATTGAAAGTTGGATTTTGAGGAAAAGCGCGGCGCTGCGCAGCGGCGGAACACCTGTGGCTTGGTGCTACTAGTGGCGCATGCGCAGTTGTGACTAGAGAGCGAAAGAGAGAGAAATATCCGCGGCGAGGCGCGCGTTGTGACGTCATGTGCCTCCTCGGAGCACCGCCACGGCGAAATCGCAAGTTCGCGACCAGTAAACCTTTCGCTTTAAAAATGGACCGGCCTGTGCGCTGAGCTCTCGACAGTCGCGGGTTTGTCTGTCGATACATGTCGACGCAATGCCGTTTCTTTGCAATCAAAGCTTCATAAGAACCTCGGAGAAAACTCAGTGGGGACTTTTTTCAGAGTCTTCTTGCTTGTTCTCCTTCTTTAACGGTGTTGAAACGCTATAAGTCACCATCCTCGAAGAAACCCCGTTTTATTTAGGGCAAAGGTCAAACCGAAATGGCGAAATCGACTAGACCCGCGCGCACGCATTATGCGCTAGCCTGGAGCTCTTAGACTCGCGGAAAGGGGCGACAAAGTAGAGGACAAACTTTTTACCCTTAATGGCCTTTATCGACAAAGAGGCCGTAGCAGGTGCTTGCCAATCGACTTTTAAACGCCCGCATTATGCCCACTATGACACTCGTGATGCGACTCGAAAGGACAGCGTGTTCTGGCGGCGGCAGTGTCGCCATGTTTCTGTGTACTTAAGCCAAATAAGGTTGCAGCGAACACTTTTAGCATTTAGATTCCCTGAGCTAATTTGAATTTTTTTTTACTTTTTCGCGACAAGCAGAAACAAAAGAAAGCCACCTTTTTCGTAGAGTCTTCAGGCTATGCGAGCAAGTTTCAAGCTGGAAACGCTGTTAGCTGGGCGACGATGCGCAAAGTTTACTTAGCAAGAGTTCTGCGTCAGAAATATAATGCAGTCATTAAGTTTCCCATTTGTAATATGCGATGTTTTTCCTTACCTAAAGCGAGGGGGCGTGTGCATCAGGTAATTAGAGCTGGGTAATTTTTCCAAGAAAAAGACAGGCTTGTCTTTAATAGCTGAATGGGGGTCTTGGAGGCAGAGGGAACAGCAAAGTGACTTTTCTTCGAAGGCAGCAAACGTTTGTGTACATACAAGCTCGAACTTAGTGAGAGTGCTTTGTGTTCTAAGTGCCACGCTTCTTTTTTAATCTGTCTATAACTTCAGTCTTCTGCATGGTGCTGAATTTTTTAAAGCTGTATTTCGATTCAATCAATTCACAGTGTTTATTTACGCTGATATTTTGTCGCATGCTCTTGCGATGTCCTACGGAGTGCTTGCATTATCCTGTATTATTGTTTTACTTGTTTATACATTTGTTTCCTTGGCGCTAATATATTAACAATACCCCGCCCCGTCCCCTACTGTAATGCCTCTGCGGGCGAATGTAGGTACATGTATAAATAAATAAAAATAAATAAATAGTGCATTCACAGCATTTATCTCACGCATGCAAACGGTAATGCTGTTTTTAGTTATACAGGAGGCCATGATTATTGAGGTAATAAGGTCATGTCGCGTAGTCATGATGCACACTAACGAGCTAAATGTTCCGGCTCTTGAAAGTAGTAATAAATAGTTTTCTCGGTGGCTTTGTGTTCCTGTGCTTAATGTCAATGAAGTTCCCTGAGTATAATAATATCCACGCACACACACACACACATGCACGCGCGTGCACAGAAACATACGCACACTCACGTACACACACGCGCGCGCACACACACATACGCACACAAATAAGCGTCTTCTCTTAAAGGAACACTGACGACAAATTAAAGTTGGTCTATATTGATTGGTTACCGATCCCAGAATACAAAGGCGCTACATTAACAGAACACGGTTTCTTTACAGACTAACAAAGAAATACAAATAGCGCCATCACTGGCCTTTTTTGCAAGCAAACTGCGTTGCGTCAATGCACTTTTTTACGCCCATCTTTGAGGCCACGCTGCCCCGCCATTCACTTTCAAACGGTATCATGGAGTCCTTTTCGCTCATGATGTTACGAGTTCAAACGAGATGGCGTGATAATTTATCAATATAAGGTTGTGTTCCAGCGGTTGCCTTTTCGTGCCAGAGAAATACCAACATATCAAGCAAGAGCCATTGAATCAAATTGTACCAAGAGGAATAGTAAGATAGAGTGGTCATCGCTCTTCCTTTACTCTACGTAAGGGATTAAGCATGGAACGCGAACCTATATGCATGTTTGAGCAATTGTGAAAGCTAGAAAATTTTCACCAAGCCCTGGTGACTGCCAGGACAGCAGCTTGGGCATGTTGATTGCTCATTTGGGATGAGACAGCACAAACACGACGGGACAGGACAGGATACAGGCGCTGACTTACAACTGCAAGGAAGACGATAGTGGCAATACTGCATATCCATAACGTTTTGCATCGCCTAAAAAAAACTGGCCAAAAAGCTGGAGTGCATGTTGTGTTTATACTGCCCCTAACAAACTGAAAAGTTTTTGCAGGTGTTAGCTGGGACAATGCAACAAGCTATGGGAAGAAAAATTATATTTGCAAAGTTAGGCGACCAGAAGCGGGCAGACTGGGTGAGGGAACAAACGCGGGTTAATGACATCTTAATTGAAATCAAGAGAAAGAAATGGGCTTGGGCAGGGCATGTACTGCGAAGACAGGATAGCCGCTGGTCCTTAAGGGTAACGGAGTGGATTCCAAGAGATGGCAAGCGTAGCAGGGGGCGGCAGAAAGTTGGATGTGCGGATGAGATTAAGAAGTTTGCGGGCATAAGGAGGGCGGAGCTGGCAAAGGAGAGGATTAATTGGAGAGGCAAGAGAGAGGCATTTTCCTTGCAGTGGGCTTAGTCAGGCTGATGATGATGATGATGACTAAACCAGAGCCCAAAGGCTCTAGTAATGACCAGTCTTAAGTGCTGGTATCACGATGTGATGAGTTGCACCAAACGAGCATTTGCAAGAGAATGAGATATGGCCTGAATTATTTTTTCTAAACAGGCATTTACATAGACGTATGTTCAATTTGAAATGCAATGTTCTACATACGGCCCTGATTACATTCTTAAAGGAAAATCTCTACGAAACGAAGAACGCGCAAACAAAATGGGGAACCACGGTTGAAGGGAACTGATGTTTCGGCTCTCGCACTGAAGCCTTGTTCACACAATGGTTGTGAACAAGGCGCCTACGTTGGGTATTAGTTATTTTAGACGAGCTAAATAACAGTTTTTTACCATCATGTAGTGCCTAACCAGTAGAACCGACTTTCACAGTTCTGGCTTCTCTCAGCATGTGTGAAAGCAACTCTTTAACCTTATCCTATTATTTGGAGTAAAGCAAAGCAGCCCTACATGTGCAGGTGACTACTAGGCTTGAGCAGGGGCTCAGCTTGCATGCAATGCCAAGGCTGCGTTTAAAACTGGACCGAACTACTGATGAAAGGCAGAATTAGCCAGATAAATAGAGTGGGAATGCAACAGCAAGCGAGGCAACATATGCGGAGCAATCCTTTTTGCTTTGCGATCCAGGTATTTCTCGCTCTGCTGACAGACGCACAATAACCCCATTCATAATGCATAATAGCTGTTTTAAGTATTCTTTCGTTCTACGAACAGTAATTGAATGGAATCTCCTAACCAATGACCATGTTTCAAAATAATTCATGTCGACATTTGTTTCTAGTATTTAAAAATGTGTTGTTTACGCTTATTTTACAATAATGTTAAAGCTGCGTTTATCTAACTTTTTAATGTGTTCATTCCCTGTGTTATTAACGTTGTGTTGCCTTATCTGTATCCCAACCTGCTAAACCCCCGGTGGGGATTGCAGTACATGCCAAAAAAATTAAAATAAATACCCCAAAGATGTATTTTTGCGTGTTTATGAAAATGAAACTGCGTTGCCTACCGTTAATTGATTCTAATGCATTACAAGCAGCTTGTAGCAAATTAAATGAAACATTGATGATAAAAATAGCCTTTAGCAGATCTCCAGTGGTTCCCAGCGGCTCTTGCTTGACATCACAGCACTGAACATTCATTAATTTGTGTCACACACTGTACACATAGTCCAGCAGCAAATGATTGCCCCAGCCAGAGCTTGACAGACAAACAGGCTCGGTGCTCTGGGCAGCGTCGTAGGAGTAATCAACGACGCGGCGCCTTTTCAGAACATAATGATAATTGCCCTGCACAAAATTTCCTCCTTGGAGTGGAAGGCACATATAACCCCTGCAGATGATAATCGCACTTCATTTGACGAAGACAAGTCCCCTTGTCAAAACGTTGGCTTGTGCACTGAGGCTTTCCTGCCACACCTTGTTCAATCTGAGTTGCCAAGGATATCATCTTTCGCGCTCTCCTCTCTCTCTGCGAGGAACACTAACGGAAGTAATATACATTAGTCACAGTCTCCTTCACCCAAAGTTGTCCATTAGATTTGGGTGAGCAAACAAGCCGAGCAAAGAGTATGAGTAAATGAAAATGGATACTACGCACTTTGTCATTTCGGTTACCACTTCCAGCCTTTCCACTTAACTCCTTACTTTAGTCTCGTACCCTCTCCTTAACAGCTATAAGCTTGCTGGAACCTCTCTTGGCAAGATTTATTCGTTCTGACAAAGGTCTCACCTAATTACTTTTGTCTGTCGAAGCATACTACCTGCTATTCTGCAGGTATGCGTCAGATTGGAGACAGTCACCTTAACCGCACCGCAGATGATAATATACCGCAATAATAGTTAGTGCGTGCGGGATGATGAGCGTTGAGGATCTCCAAGAGTGGCAAGAGTTAAGACAAAAATGACGGTTGATTTGCGTTGTTAGGCTAAATGCCAACTGGACGCGCTAGCACTTTGGTTTTCACTTGGGTTCCGTGTGCGTATAGTGATAATGAATAATTGTTCTTGTGTGCAGAACTCGTCATTCTATAATTTACATTCGTAGATCCCTGCGAGTCTTCGTACCACTCCTGGCGCAGTGCTGCAGTGGTTAAGCGATGCTCCACAGCCCTGCGATGGCAAGTGTTGCCATAGGAGGTTCTTGTGAGACTCACGTTGCTCTTAGCGAGCAGTCTCTCGCGATCAATCATTACTTGAACTGGCACCTGCCATGATGGGCCGTTTGCTGTGAATCCTTTTAATATATTCCAGGTGTATATACATATACACCTGGGCAGGTTGCCCACAACACGGAGAGAAGGTGAGCAGCTTGTCACAAGGCCGGGTTCAGTCAAACACACAAATGAACACACGACAGCTAAATGCGGAGAATGGTCACTAAAGTGCTAGCGCACTAATAATGAAGTAAATAGTTATTGTAATAGTTAAGCAAATAGCGAAACAACCTGCAGACAACACCCGAGGCGATGGCGGAGCAACTCTTAACAGAGAAGTGAATAGAGAACGCTGAAGCGATACGCAGGAGCAGAACCTGCGTCCGCAGAATACATACGCACATTATCAGAAAGTACAAAGAATGTTGAAGATCATCTCTTCCCGGATGGACGTCAGAAGCGCTGTTGGGTACTGCTAGACAGGACGGACGAAGTCCTCGGTGACGTCCAAGGGTACTAGGATCATAAAATCGTATACCTACAAGACAAGCTTCACTTTGATTGGTCAGAAGAGGATTTGTTTCGCGAGAACGCAAAAATAGCACCCGGCCAAGCCCAGAAAACACTTTTGGGCATCAAAAATATGTCTACGCACTTGAGGCGCAATCTCGAGAGACCTCCGTGATGACGTAAAGCTAATTAATGCACGTGCAGATGACATTGTGTTCGATGCCCACGCTAAACTTTTTTTTATTTACATGAACAATAAAGCAGAGGTTGTTGCTGCATAGCGGCTCCGGCTACTCCTTTTCACTAATTCATAGCAACTTTAACGCTGCTCAGACCGGTGAACTTTAATAAAAACGGAGTGGCTATAATGAGCTAGCACACTCCAAAGAAACGCTACGAAGATAATGGCTGTGAATTCCGTCAAGGCATCAAGGCGTACGAAAATTATTCATTGTTTTAAAAAGGGGAGGAGGCCGTGGTGAGGCCGTGAGTCGCACCGCCCTTTCTGCTGTCTGAATGTCATTTAAGTCCTATTATTCCCATCCATCAAAAGAGCAGCGTTCTCAGGCAGCAGACCCTGTATAACGTAAGGGAGTAACACGGAAAATTGAGCTAGTTGGTACATCGTTGAAAACTTTCGAAAGCGGTGCGACAGGGGACACAAAGAGAAAGACACGAAGGACAAGCGCTAAGGAAGTTACGGAGGCGGCCGAAGTGAAATAATCTGGTGTACCAGTATCTGCGTTGCAATACCCTGTTGCAGGACTGTTTGGGTGGAACGTGACGAGAGCTCTTAACCACGGAGGCACGCAACCGTGTTACCAGCGACTCTGACGTGGGAGGGGAGCCAATGGGAAGCCATAAGTCCTTTACATTAGAACTTCCTCACTAAAGCAAGCGATCGGATCCAAACTAATTCTTCAAAGTCTCACTTTGGATGCTTTCCTTTGCGGACTTGATGTCAGTCACAGAGACTGCACAGTACGGTTCACGAAGAGAAAGCCCCTTGAGTAACGTAGCAACAGCCAGATTTTTAACCGCAGTTGAAGACGCTTCTTTTTCCAGATGACCAGCCCAAGACATACCAGGTTCTCGCATAACGATTGTTTGTAGCAGAGCAAGGCCGCTCATTTTCACTCATACAACTATCTGGTCACACTGGTCGACTGACGCGCTCGGGTGAATGGAAGCAGCAGCTTCACGCCGCCACCAGAGAGTGCTAGAAGGCGGCTGAGCGCCAAGAGGAAACACGGGCGACGTCGAAGAATGTCTTGGGCTCTAATCTCTTGAAGTTCGAGCACAGTCTGGGCCACTTGTGCATCGTTCTTGTTCGCTAGGATTCAAATGCGAGACTTTGCGGCGACTGTGTGAACCTGTGAGATGAATTGAAAACGTTGTTCGGATTCGTCCAAAAACCATTCCACACAAACTGAGTCCTGAAAGTAGCCGTCGTAGGCCGCCTTAATATGTTGTTCCAATGACTTCTGTGCAGTTGTAAAAGTGACACATCGCTGTACATTACCAGCGCCGGCGCAGGATTCACTAATCGCGTGGTATCAGTGGAGCCACCATTGTTTTAAGGCGAAAGCCTTTCTTGCCTCATCAGTGTGCGCAAGACCTTAACCACTCGGCCACCTAGTCAGGCGAAACGAGGGTGTTTTAGAAGGCATATGTCGTAACTTGAAACCGGATATAACGAAGACATCGGTATAACGAAGGTGTATTGTGTTCTAACTTGAAACCGTATATAACGAAGGTGTAGTATGTCGTAACTTGAAACTGAAACTAATTCGAGAAGCGTGAGGCGATCGTGTTGAGCTAGAGGTTACAACAGGACGGCACAAGCTTTCGCATTGATGAACGTAAGGTGACTTAAGTACTCCCCTTTTTATTACTGCGTAAGAAGTATGAGTTGCATCAGGCGCAAATACCGGCGTGTTTCTCTGCGAGGCCGTCGAGTGAAGCCTCCGGCGCCTGCAGTGAGCGAATACGGGAATCACCGCGAGAGGAGCCGCGAGAGGGAAAATCTTCATCGTGGATGTGGGGAGGCAGGTGCAGCGAAGGCCCCAAACGACCGGCGAGTAAAGAGAGTGGGCAAGCGGAGCAGAAAGCCAGCGCGCGTCAGTACCTCACGTCAGCGCGCACGTGACACCTAATCTGTCCAGCGCATCTCGAAGCAAGACGAAATGTGTATAATACAAAAATGTAAAAGCATATAAACGTC